>BQNB010056768.1:3747-38525 GCA_026074375.1 Tanacetum coccineum
GATGGATACAAACGTAAAAAAAAGGGCGAAAACGTAGGAAAAAAGTACGAAAACATAAAAAAACGGAAGAAAACGTAAAAAACCAGACGAAAACGTAAAATAACTGACAAAGACGTAAAAATACAGACGAAAACGTAAAAAAGCAGACGAGAACGTAAAAAAACAGACGAAGCATAAAAAAACGGATGAAATGTAAAAAAACAGACAAATACGTAAAAAACATAAAAAACCTGACGAAAACGTAAAAAAACAGACGATGACGTAAAACAATAGACGATAACGTAAAAAACAGACGAAAACGTAAAAAAACGGACGAAAACGTAAAAAAGATGACGAAAACGTAAAATAATTGACGAAAACGTAAAAAAACAGACGAAAACGTAAAAAACAGACGAAAACGTAAAAAAAACTGACGAAAACGTAAAATAGTTGACGAAAACGGAAAAATAGACGAAAACGTAAAAAAATGACGAAAACTTAAAAAAAACTGACGAAAACGTAAAAATACTGGCGAAAACGTAAAAATACTGATGAAAACGTATAATAACTGACGAAAACGTAAAAAACAGACAAAACGTAAAAAAACTGACGAAAACGTAAAAAAACTGACAAAAACGTAAAATAACTGATGAAAACGTAAAAAAAATATATCGTAGAAAAATGGAGAAATCGTAGAAAACGGATTAAAATGGATGAAAACATAAAAAAACGTACAAAAAAAAATAAAGACGGTTGAAAACGTATAAACCCAGAAAAAGTATGAATGACTCGTATTTAATTATTGTAGAAAGAAGTGAGAAGAAGAGAGAAGATGATGTAAGAAGTGAAATATTTTGTCTGAATATTTGAAGAGGTTAGAAGTGATTTTTACCACTTATCTCTGCAAAAAAACAAACAAAAAACGTCTAAGAGACTGCAGACATAAGTGGTGAAAAGTGGTTAGAAGAGGTTATTTGGAAAAAACAAACAAAGCCTTAGACCGGTTGGAGTAATAAAACTTTGATTTAGTAAGTGAAGTAGACAATTTCTGAAAAGCAGGGATACAAATGAGCAAGAGAGAAAAGAGAAACCAAACGCTTAGAAAAAGTTTAGTTTATGAATCGGTTTATGAAGCACCAAAATTAGCTTAATGACTTACTTTTTATTATATCATGCGACACATACTTTCTTATTTATAAGGCAGGGTCGTCTCGTGAATTTTTGAGGCCCTGTGCCATTTTGATTATATAAGTCTCTCGAACAACAGAAAAATTTGAAATGTATGTGAAACATAAGTATAGAAAAAGAAAAGTATTGGACAACAACAAAATAATTGTTTGTGACGTATCCAAATATCTCAATTTAATATTTTGGGCAAAGAGAATAAATTTGACTAATTTTAACAGCATCCTTAAACTTGGTTTAAAAATGATAAACTGTAAATCCATTTGACAATCTCTACTACTTTATAAAATATTTAGGACTTCTAATTTTAGAAGTCTTAAAATTTTTAATGAATCAAAACATTTCTTGTTATGGAAGAATTTCAAAACTTGATCGGTACTTGTAACCTAACCTCCGTAATCAATATACACATCTAAGGTATAAAGTGATTAATAGAAAATAAATGATAAGCCACGCATATCAATACTTGTAACATATAAAAACTTTAAAAAAGTTTAGTAATAACATTAAAATGTCATATAAATCTTAATAATAAAAAGAAATCTAATCTTTATGAAAGAATCAAAAGCTACAATACATAATAATCATACTTCACACACAATGAGATTCAGCCATTCCAGGTTCGTTATGTCCTTGAACGCTCGCCTAACCCTACTCCGAAAGATTAGGTAAGAGGGTAGAGACTTGCAAATAAGTGATTTAATGAGAAATAAATGAATAACCACCATATCAATACTTGTAACATATACAAACTTTAAAAAGTTATTAATATACATTGAAATGTCAGTTATGAAATCTTAATATAAAAAGAACTCATTCTTTATGAAAGAATCAAAAAGCTACAATACAAAATAATCATACTTCACACACAATAGATTCATCCATTCAAGGTTCTTATGGTCCTTGAACCTCGCCTAACCCCTCGCCGAAAGATTTTATTATACGGGAACTCGTCGCCGCAACACGCGGGTACCAGTCTATTTTAACTTATGTTTTAAAGATGCTACTTATGTGTTCATTTCTTTCGTTTGGATCTTATGTTTATTTGGATATGAAATACTTTGCATTGTTATTGCTTAAAATTATTTTAATTTAAATTATCATTCATTTGTACTGTTGTTGTTAGAAAAACGTTTAACCGAATAACATTTGCTCACCGCAAAATATAGTCACAGGGTACCCGCCGCCGTTACAGTGGCGAGTACCCATGTGATTATATTTTAGAAGTCTTAAATTTTTAAAGGACCAAAACATTTATTGTTTGGGAAAGATATAAAGCCATTAGTCAATGTTCACCATACACATTTTTAAATTGACATCAGATTTAATGTATACGTTTTTTAACTAGCATATGTTAATAATAACCCATTTAAACGATTTTGTAACTCCTTATCAAAAGGAGTTATGAGCATTAATCGGCCAATTAATCTCGTAACATCCTCCATGAATTCATAGTGGTTACATGATCATAATCACGGTCATTAAGTTAATGTTGAAACTGCCCATTTAATAGGTTAAGGTGGTTACAAACATTTAATGTTGAAACCGCTTATTTAATAACATGTATCTCTACTGCTTTATATAAAAAAAGTTGATTTGTGAATTATATATATATACATGATTGACATTGATAATCCATCGTCAAAATTTTAATCTAAAAATGTATAACTTCAATGGGTTCTAACATTATAGCTTATATCATTTGACAAGTTAAATATTCATCAATCGTTAAGGTAATTTTTTTTATAAACAATTAGGTTCTTGATTATTTTATTCGATTATTATATTGTTAACGAGTTCTCTTTTTCAATGTCTATTACATTTCATTTTGTATTGACGTTTATCTTTAATTTATGTCTTTTAACTACTTATTGCACTCTCTTTAATTTGAACCTTATGTTATTTGAATGTGAAATAGTTGCATCGGTATGATTAATGGTTATTTTAATCAAAATTTGTCATTATTTCGTAAAGTTATGTTAGAGAAAACATATAAATGAACAATGTTTGCTCACCACAATATTTAGTTATCGGGTACCCGCCGCAGCATTGCGCGAGTACTCGGCTAGTAATTAAAAATAAAGCCAAAATACATGGAAGAAAGTGTAAACAATAAAAACCTTAAGGGTGCAAAATGACTTTACTCATAATAATCGTTTCCATCAACCCATCAGTATATACAGTAACTAGATACAACTCTGTTTTTAGTTTCTTCCTCAAATCTTTTAAAAATAATATGCTTATGAATTAAACAAGGTTATAAATAGCGTGAAGCGTGGCGCGGCGACATAGCCAAGCCTCAAGCTTTAGCGTGAGGCGTTGCGTCATAGCTTTTTTAAGGCGTGACTCAAGGCGGCAAAAAATATTTATAGAGTGGTCAATATTAGTTAGCTACTAGGCTTAAAATTGAGTTATGGAGTTACTAAGCCCGAATCCCATACAACCCAAATCATAAATACTTGTAAATAAGCTCAAATCCATGAAAATTTTTAAAAGCTTCAAAAAAAGGTGCGTTATAGCGCACTTTATCACGCCTTATCACGCTTTATTGCACGCTACGCCTAGAGACGACGCCTTGACCTGTTTCGTAACGTGAAGGCCACGCCTCGCGCTATGGCGCCACTATAGCGCGCTTTTTAGAACCCTGGAATTAATAAACGGCAACATCTTAAATTTAAGAATACATTCTCAAATTTTCCTAAACCCCAAATCGGTTCAGCCCTGCGTTATAACACTGGAGGCCCTAAAAATTTTGGGGCCCTATGCGGTTGTGCACCCTGCACACCCCAAAATCCGGCCCTGTTATAAGGAATAGAGTCAATTGCAAAAATCGTTCTTGTGGTTTGGTCAAATTGCACGTTTCATCTGTATGGTTTGGAAATTGCAGGCAACGTCCTTGTGGGGAAACTTTGGGTTCATTTTCGTCCATAGTCAAATTAAAATGACTGAAATACCTCTCTGAAAAAAAGAACAGAGGGGTATTTTAGTCATATCAGTTCGACCAATGATGAAAATGAACTCAGTTTTCCCACAAGGACGTTGCCTGCAATTTTCAAACCATACGGACGAAACATGCAATTTGGCCAAATCACAAGGACGATTTTTGCAATTTACTTTAAGGAATATTAGCTCTCTTAGGTTATTTTTTATTAAATTTCACGCTTATATGTAAAAATTGAAAATGCTCAAAAATTGCATTGGGAATGCTCAATAAGAAACTTTTTATTTCGCTAACCCACCCTCTCACTATAATCGTATTACTAATTAAAATGTTTCATCTAAATTTTAATGTTTTATTTCTATATTGTATTCACTATTTGTGTTATACCAAATATTGCAAAACTACAAGAGTAACTTTGTTTCAGTTTTCCTTATATTTGTAGTTTTCTTTATCCGGACTCTTAAATTTCATTGACGGGCTTTGGTCATGTTGTGGAGATGAACGCATCATCATATTTACCACTAACCACAAAGAAAGACTAGACCCGGCGTTGCTTCGACCAGGGCGTATGGATGTGCACATTCACATGTCATACTTGACAACTGATGGGTTCAACACGCTGGCAGCCAACTACCTCAACATTGACCACCATTGGAGGTTTAGGGAAATCAAACAATTGATTGAATGCAAGAAGGTTACGCCAGCGGAGGTGGCTGAGGAACTAATGAAATCTGACAATGTGGAGGCTGTACTCGAAGGGCTAGTGAATTTTCTAAAACGCAAAAGGATTGACGAAGATGATGTTAACGAGGAGATTGATCAGAATGAAGACAATGAGATTCGTGAGGCTAAAAAGGCCAAAGTGCTATCATGATTTAAGCCTCACATCAAGTGAAAAATGTTGTTAACTCTTAAACTTAACCTTGACGTGTTAACTACGTAGTAGTAATATATATATATATATATATAGCAAAAAATGGTCTCAGTTGGTAAAATGAATGAAAAGGGACAATCTATTTATTAGGATCATATTTTTTGTGCATTCTTGTAGAATACTATCATATTTTGCCAAATACAATAATGCTATGTGTTTTAAAGGATCATTGTGTGACAAGAAAAATTATGATCCTAATTGAGTTTTGCACCAGGCTTAATGGGACACCCTAATGTGTTGATAAATCCGTTTGCGACTGCATTAGCAACAAGTAGACTTATTTTAAAGAATGCTCCTATGCACACACCAAAGTTTTCTCTAATTCCAGCAGTGTGCCAAGCAAATAGTTCAACATTAAACATATTCTAACAATGCAAGATCACCACGCGTGGTCTCTATTTCTTCATGCACTTTAGGCATGAACCTCCATTCAAAGACTACGCATGCATGGTTCAGCAGAAAAAGAAGGGGTGTGGTGGCTATAATCAATAAAATACGTATGAGTGTATCTCCTTTTTTACAAGGCCCATTGTATAAATGTGAAGCCAAGTTTTTTAGTATGTCTTCTCCAAGTTGCTTTTCAACTTTTGTACAGTTATTGTTACTTATTTTAGGCAAGTTTTCATGCACCAATAGGCTATTAGTATTTTGCAGGGAGTTCTCCACGTCTAAAAGATTTTGCAAATAAATTGGTGTAAGATCTTTATAGGTTTAATCATGTTATACTTTCACTAAAAAGTGAAAAGAAAATGAACATATCTTGCAAAATTTAATAATCCAGAAAAGACAAAATCACAACATGACACAAAGGCTGTCAAACTCGCGAGTTTACACGTAAGATCGTACGATCTTACGTGTCCACCTGATAAAATCGTGTAGGATCGGTGTAGGATCGCATCAGAGGTAGGATCGCAAGTAGGATCGTAAACTCGCGCGTAAGATCGTAGGATCGCGTGTCGATACGAGTTTACCAAATTACCAAGTTACTAACTTATTGACTTACATACTTACTAGCCCATTACTTTTTTAGGCCCAAAAAAGAACAATACGGGTCCGCTGATCTCAGTAACAAGTATTGACGTTTCATTCCTAGATTTTCTAATCAATAAACCTAATTATCTACTTTTTCCAAATTGAAATTACATGAAACAAATTAGGGTTCTTCTTCTCATGTTCTAGTTACCTTAAGCAAAAAATTTCTTACAGGTAATTGTTGTTTTTTCTTTTACCTTTTCATAGTTTTAACTATTAACCTTTAAGTTTTAATTCAGATAGCTTAATTGTAGTGATACTAGTGAAGTACTTTGTTTTGAGACGTTTATTACGCATGTTATGTAATTTTATTCCGCTAAATCGTGAATGTGACGATTGAAACTTGACTTTTTTGTGTTTTACTTTTACTTTGGTATTTTAAATTTGAACTTTGACATTTTCAAGAGGATATTATATAAATTTATATTTGATGATGAGTAGAAATAAAAATAGTTTGACTCGTTTATCTGTTGCTTACAGAACATGATAAATTGGTAGGATCTTACGATCTTGATCCGATCTTACGATATCGATCTTGTAAAGACAAAAACGATCCTAGGTGAGATCGCGATCTTGACAGCCTTGCATGACACACAATTGCTAAACTTAAGTAGTTGAAGATTTCTTAATATCGATACTCTAATTTACCCATTTCCTCTGTTTGAATTCTTAGTAAAGACCAGAAACAAAAATGTCGTCTCGAATGTTCACTGAGATGCCAACAACGTCGTCGATGTTGTCGGCCTATGCCTCACTTTCAACCTCAATGATGCTCTTTCGTACAATGTATGACCAACTTGTCCCAACACAAGTTCGAAGTTACATAATTGACGTCCTAAAATGCTACTGGAAGCCTAAAACCTCTGATCAACTCACTCTCCTTTTCGAAGAGAGAGACGGTCACGGTCTAAACGACATGTTTTATGCTGTCGAAGTCTTCCTTTCTACCAAAATCACCACAGATTCTAAGCGTCTCAAGTGAGTCATTGCCTCGTCTTATAGCATTTGTTTCCGTACATTGTAAACTTGCATTACATTATATTTTTACTTTTGAGGTGTTTGGATTAGCTTATGTAGAAGGCTTATCTAATTTAAAGCTCTAAAGGAATCCATTATTTTGGCTTATTGTGTTATTTTTCTAGTCACCAATGCTCCTTTGCCACACTTGCATGAGGAGCTAAACCCATTGAAAAGTTTTTTACCTTTGAAATCCTCTGTGGTCGTAACTTAAGTTCAATGGTATAAATTGTAATATTGGGTTAAATTTTGGTTTTTACAGCTTGCTTTGGGGGGTTACTTCGTTGCTGCTGCAAAATTTGCAGTTAAATCATTTTAACTGTGATTTGTGTATCCCAGTTTTAGATAGGTGCTAATATCCCCTGCCACGCCATATATGCCACCTTTATAGAGTTAACGGAATAACTTACAAAATGTTAATGCAATGTTTTAAACTATGAAAACTCGTCTAGAGTTATTCATAAACTCGTTGATAACAATTAGCATAAGAAATGTAACATAGATTTTCATATCTTTGTATAATTGTTTTTGACCCCATTGTAATGTAGATTTTCATATCCTTGGTTATATGAGTCTTTGCCTTACGGAAAAAATAAAATAAAAATAAATTAGTAATTTACTTAACAATGTTTTCATGAATTTATAGGATCACCAAATCGATGAACGATGAGCACATCATGATTAAGTTTGCAGATTCCGAGACGATAGTAGATTCGTTTGAAGGAGTTACGGTTACATGGAAGTACCACAGCCAGCAACAAAACCAAAGGAGCGCCAACAATGACGGCGATCAGGAGAAAACATACATGGAGCTGATTTTTGACAAAAACTCCAAAGATATTATAATTAGTTCTTACTTGCCATTCATAATAAAAAAGCTCAAGAATTCAAAAACCAGAGTAAAGCAGTACAGCTTCATAGCCTACAATACGGAATACACAGGGAAGGGGTAAACCTGGACCATCCGTCGACATTCGAAACATTGGCAATGGATCAGAACAAGAAGAATGAAATAATGGACGATTTGGATTTGTTTTAAAAGCGGAGGGAGTTTTATAAAAAAGTCGGAAAAGCGTGGAAGAGAGGGTATTTATTATACGGTCCACCTGGGACCAGGAAATCGAGTTTGATTGCTGCCATGGCAAATTACCTGAAATTTGATATTTATGAGTTACAGTTGATGCATGTTCATGGTTATGCAAGTTTGAGAGAGCTTTTGTTACAAACATCGAATCGGTTTCTTGTACATTTCTCCCGTAAATTCTTTTTATATATGTATGTTACGTGTTCTGATTGACATGACTTGGGAGGTTTAACCGTTTTAAACTTTTATGCAGTAAAAATACACTTCAGATCTTTCTACCTGTTTGACCCATTTCCATTTACGTATATTTCTTAGTTTACACGTTTGATCCATAAGAGATGAAAAGGGACCGGCTTCATGTTGGAGGGAAATACTAACTTTAAAGTTCATAAATAATATCATAAATTTTTTAAGACATGCTGCACTTGGAAGAATGTTGTTGTTGAATTTAATTAGATTTGATCCTAAGAGCCAATAATACAGCTAAATTAATAAAAGTTATGTTGTTTACCTCAGTAGTGTTTCATCTACCACAGCGTAAGTTCGATGCAAGCGTTCTTGTATCATGTTACTCTCCAGCTGAAGCTCTCGTGTCTCTTTTAAGATACGTTCTATGTCAATGTCCTGTTTCCGGCTGTTTTTAGTAATCTCTTTTATCCGCTCAATGTAGGATCTTCTTGTAGCCAATTTGGGTAGTTTCTCAACTTCTTTTGACAGAATTGAAAGTTCATCTTCCCTAAATTATATAATACAGTTTATTTAGAGTTCTCATACGACTTGGTAAAATTTCATACCAATGCATAAATGAGCACTGTGGGGAACACAGTTTTACCTTTGCTTTGTTTCAGATAATACGCATACCAAGTCCTTCTCAGGCTTTTTCCAATTTTGATGTTTATGCTGCGAATCTGGTTGTTTCGCGCACATAGCTTCTTCGAGTTTGTGTTTCTTCTCTTCTAAACGCCTTATGGTGGCTTTCCTGTTTCAGATATCAACTCTTTTGAAACAGTGTATTATAGCAGATTATAGAACAAAAATAAAGAATCAAGAGCGTTTTTTGAGTCAGTAGCTAAACACGCGATAGCATTTCTAAGAAAAGTTACCATTTTGACTCTATTTTTGCAAGATTATGTCTCTTTGCATCTATTTGCTCGCCCAGCTGTGTAATGTATGAATCCAGAGGCGTCTGTTTGTCGGAAGCCATTTCCACCGCCGCTTTTAACAAATCATGTTGCTCTTCAAGTTGTTGCAACTCCAATGATCTTGCAGTTGATTCCTCTGAATGTACATTTTCCTGTTTCAGTAGGTTTTATGTCTTGTCAATTGTCAGTAAATAGTAGACATTCATAAAAAAAAAAAAAACACGTGCTACTTGTTGAAAACAGAAAAACATTGGTAACGTGCTTATTCTCTCAACCCGCAACTGCATTGCATTAAGCCATTAATACTTGCAAGAAAAACAGCAGTTGTATACTTGCTGTGATGATTGTCTGGGATGAGAAAATGGGTGCCTGCTTCATAGTTTTATATTCAACGGTCCTTCTGAGATAGAACTTCTCCCTTACACCAGCAGAATTCCTTGACAACTGTGTTATCCGCATGCGACCTCCGCCATTTTCCATATCACTAAGTCCGACTTTATTAGTTTCCGAATTCCCTTTTTCAGCTGCAACATCTTCAGTACATTGGATAGAACTTGATACAACTTCATCAGTTCTTAGTTTTAAATCTTCAACTTTAGTATGCAAATTCCGTTCCTCAGTGTCAGCATCATTAGAAATTTGTCCCAAATGATCAATATTTACCGTTGCATTGACATTATTGAACTTTGTGTCTGGTGAGACAGCATTTGTAGATAATTCAGAGAGCTAAATAGTTAAAAGGTGATGGTACGTTTTGTAAATTGTATTTTTCTAGTTATATTAAACTTCAACATATTTTATAAAATCGTTCATATGTTAGAAGCATTGCAATATTGGGCTTGTTTTGTTCGCAATTCGTAGATCTTCGAGATTTTTTTGAGTTGAATGAATCAGTACATATATGTTACGTATTTGATAAATAAAGTTTATTATATAAAAAAGTCGTGAATAGTTAAAAGTTGAGGGTAGGTTTTGAAAATATTTTCTTTTTTATTGTGGGCCAAGTATTGGGCTGCAAGTTTTTTCCTTTTTTTTTGGCCCAAGTCCAAGACGACATCGTATATGTCGCCTATTGTGTATATTACTAATGACTTGTCCGATATCAATCACTTCATCCATATGAACTCATCATCCACATGTGGATAGTACTTTTAATTTGAGGTATAACAATGACCATGTTTTTTTGTTGGTGAATTCATGGTAAAGCAAGGCGGCTATTCGATTTACACGAGACGAAAAAATTATAATCGGTGCAAGAGTCACATCAGGTTCGAGTCATGTTTGAAAAATTAAAACTAAATCGAGAATCATCATCATATTAAGTATTTCTTAATTATAATTCCATGTTCTTAAATTTAGTGTTTTAAAGTTTCATTGCTTGAAGCTTTCTCGTTATGTTGCTAATAATAATAAGGGTAAATTACACTGTTGGTCCCCAAGGTTAGGCCCGATTGCGGATTCAGTCCCTAGATAACGGGGGTCGATGTCGTTAGTTTTTTTTTGTCACTGTTCTTACCCGTTTGGTCCCTCGAGCCCCGTTATACGTAACGGGTGTTAGTTTGACTTTTCAACGATAGCAATTTAGTAATTTCAAATTTTCGTCATTATTTCACCATTGGTCCCTCACTAATTTTTATTTTCATTTTTTTGTTTTTTCCAACGGCTTCAAAAGTCCCTTTTTCTTTCTTTTCCGAAACGCAAATAGAAAACTCTCCCCATAGGACTACTTTTCCTGTTGCTTTTTTTGTCGTTTTCTACTAACACCATTGGTCCTTCAGCCAATTTTTTTTCTCTTTTCTTTTTCTCATTTAATAAAACTCTGACTATTTTATTCATTTGGGAGGTTCAGTATGAGATATTAGTTAAATTTTAGTTTTTAAATAGATATTTTTGTTATAATGGTAAAATAAGTTTCCTTCATATATATTCTCCATATTATATATTTTTGAATCATAACTTCTAGAATCTTTAACTATGCCTAGCGTAACAAAAATTATCAATATATTGCAAAATTGTAAGTTGTATTTAATATTCTTAAGAAAAGTAATGACTCGTTCACGATATCATTACGTGTATCACGTATACTGTTTTTACAATTGCATTGTTCCGTTACAATTTGCAAACTCAATCTTCACCACAAACTCAATTTATCACCAACCTCAAACTCATCACCTCCACTACGTGCACGACTGAGTACACAACTACCAAACGTAAACCCAAATCCATAACACGGATATATCCAAACCCAAATCCTCTAATTGTCTCTACCCACCTGGCTAAATTCTAAGAAAAAACTTGATCGAATCCAAACCCATAAATCACCGCCGCCACCAAAACGTTGGTGGTTTCAGACGGTGGTGCTCGGTAATGATTTCAGGCGACGTGACAGAAAACGTTGGTGGTTTCAGTCGATGTTCTTTCCGGCGACATGGTGGTTCTTGTGGGTTTTTTTTTGGCGGTTTGCATACAGGCCAAATGCCCGGTGTATTTTTTTTCTTGCAAACTGTTTTTCTGAATGAAATAAACTCTCAAAAAGCACTTGCTTTGCAATAGGTTTTGGACAAATAATGGAAGTATGATTGCAGTTGCTTGCATACTTTCAACCAAAAGGATTTTTCATTTATAAAGAAGCTTTCTTTTTCCAAGTCAAACTTAATAGGTTAACATTGCAATCAAATAGATAAATGTTATTTTCATTACTTAATGAAGTCCTTCATATTACTCTATGAGCTAATTACCACAATGACCAAACATTGTTCCCAACATAAATTATTTGTCGTCCTTTTTTAAACCCAAATCCATAACACGGATATATCCAAACCCAAATCCTCTAATTGTCTCTACCCACCTGGCTAAATTCTAAGAAAAAACTTGATCGAATCCAAACCCATAAATCACCGCCGTCACCAAAACGTTCGTGGTTTCAGACGGTGTTGCCCACTGCTAATCATAACCCATCATCATTTATATTAGATTTCATGTTCTTATGTTATTTGTGATTTATGTTTGTGGTGAAGTGTAATAGTGTAGTTTGATGGTGGTTTTAAGATCTTGTAGATGTAAACAAGCTAAAAAAGCAAAGTAAAATGAGACGATAGAAAGAGGTTTAAACATGTTTAGTGAAACAATGAAATGAAAAGTCAAAAAAATACAATTGTTGTAATAAAACAAACGGGTGCAAAAAAACATGTACAAGGGACCAACAGTGCAATTACGTTTTTAAGTGAAATTACCATAATACCCATCACTAACGAAGCAACTTAACGACCATTCATCCCTTGGGACCAAACACGCACCAAAATAACAACTTTTGGGATCATTATTTTCAAAACGGAGGACTAAATCCGCAAACGGGGTGGACTTTGGGGACCAACAGTGTAATTTACCCAAATAATAACTTTTGACAATAATGAGTTAACACAACGTGCTAGTTAAGCTAGTCTGATGGGTTAATTCAATGCCTAATGGTTGTAAATTAAAACATAAATTAGATTAAGTAGTAAAGACTCGTTGATGACAGATTAAAGATACACTTACTAGTTGCTGTATACGAACCACAAGTATAGGAACCGCAAGTTGAAGATAAAGAATCATCAGGGATCGACAATGTGTTGGAATGTGGTAGTTGGATTAGCCGTGTACGACTAGAAATGTGTGAGCCTATTGGGGACACACACGTTAAACATTTAGAGTACGTTTAAAACTTCATGGTACGTTTCTAATTAAACCTTTTGGACATTGAATGACCAAGACATGAATCCTATTGTGTCCTAATGAGCTAGCCAGTCACATGGAGGATTCTAGAAAGGGTCTAGGTGCATTGAATGTAGGTGATAAGGAGGAGGAATAAAATGATAAGGTTTAAGGAGTTGTGATAAGGTTAAAAGTTAAAGACTTTTAGGCTTATCATGAGTTAGGAATGAGAGGCTATATATACTCCCTATCCCTAGCTCATTTAGGTCGTCTTATTGATCACAACAACACACAAAAACCTGCCTTTCCTTCCTTTGCTCTCCATAACATCTGAATACCATAAAACCCTAATTAGGGTTCTTAGATTTCGGTTCTGCCATTTTCGGTAAACTCCATTAGGGGTTTTTGATTTGTGATTTGATCCCAAGGCTCTTCCAGAAGGTTTATAGTATTAGTTTACAGGTTCTCAAGGAGTGAGAATAGTTAGAAACAATCTAGGTTTTGTTTGGGTGATTTTCGGTTCACCTAGGTGAAATTCGGTACAACCGAATTTGGTAGAAACCCTAGCTTCTCCCTCTGGTTTTTGGTACAGGTTCAAGGGTTTGATTTGGTACTTAATTCAAAGGGGTATTGTGTTACAAAGGTTGTTTGAGTTATACGTGAGGTTGGACTAGCATCCGGACGTGCTTGTTAGACGTGTTTGTGTGAGCACTCGTAGAGGTGACAACTTAGTCACTTAGTTTTATAACATTTGCTGTTTTCTTCAAGGGTTAGTTTTCTTGTTTTCCCTTTTGTTTATTTATTGTGTGTTAATCATATGCATCTTACTTGATCTATATCCGCTGCGTACTCGTAGTGTTAATGGTGTTAACTAGTTATAAAATCCCAACAGTGGCATCACAAGCCAACTCGTTTAGTGTTTTATAGGTTACACACATAATTAAACACGCTAGGGCTGCATGAAATTGGTTTATTTATTGTTTTATTGGAAAATTATGGCAATTATATGCAATACTTGCCATAAATTATGAATAAACACCTAGAATCAACATGAATGTTAAAATGATAAAAAGAAAAATAGATTAAAATTAAATGTTAATTAAGCTGCCATGTTATTCTACTCTTTGTTTTATCTCGGCCTTAAGACTCACGCAATCATGCTATGTGATGGATGTGGTGATCTAGGTACTTCAGCAGAAAACCTAGTGAGAGTCTTTTGGTTCTCCAATTAGGGAAGACTCTTTTGAGAACTCGAGGCATTATATGATTTACTGCTTTCATTATAAGAGTTTGTCTTCAATTATAATCCAATTTTCTGTCTGCTTTAATTTGCTTATATGTAATATGCCATGTGATGCTTAATATTTGCAAATAGACTTTATGAAACTCGTAAAAACGGACTTACACTTATAGAGAAACTTGGATTGATCATGTCTAAAATTACACACGTAATTATACTCCTTGTGACCAGTTATGTGTTATTTGCGAAACCGGGGTTTTTGGACAAATTTAATACGGACATTAAACTATGAAATTTGATTTCTTGTGTAATTTTAGTTTTTTATGTGCGCAATATGGGGTTGAATTGATCTTTAATCTTATCCCGCCCCACTACATGCTTCGGCATATGAGGGAATTATTGGAATTACTTGTGTCTTCGGACGCATGTAGGAGTACAATATAGGGTTTGATCAATTTGTAATCCCACCATATTGGCAACTATAAAACTAATGTTAACAAAAGGGGTTTCTTAACATACAATAACATCTTTAGTTAATTGGAAGTACGGCTCACCCATTTTTGAACAAACTATAAGAGAAGTTTAAGGCGGGTGTAACTAAGGTTCCCCAAAAGAAGTCAGGTTTTTAATAAGCTTCGCGCTGACCTGTTTCTCCGCTTCTTTGTGCGTCCAAAATGGAGCTACCGAGAACATTTGACAAAATGATGTCTATACCAAAAAGGTTAACAAAATGTTTTCTTAACTTTGTGCTACAAGTTGTTTTGCATGCTTCTTGTACACGATTTTGTCACATTTATGTGTATACCCTTATATGAAATTTTAAGTCTATGCCAGCCAAAACTAGAACACGTGCATTTGGCTTGACCTCTCTGGTCAGACCTCAGGGCCTTGCCAACCCATGGCGAATTTTTTCCATTGGTCAGACCTTTGTCAATTTTCGCACGTTCTGTTTTGGTGGACTTAAATCGAGTTACCTGGTCAGACCTCGGACCCGAGGCATAAGATGAGACCAAATATGCTTTTGACATTACTGTAAGAGTACTAATGCACTAGTTCATAAATCTAAGAGTTGCATTCATGCAATTAACGCTCGGACGCCTTACTCTTGCCCCCTTGTTTACACGTTGGTCAGACCATCTGTAATAAGTGGGAGGTAGTTGGATCTTAGGTCTTTATTAGTAATTAATTAGTAGTTAATTCTCTTATAGAATTTAAATTATCGACAATACTATATTTGAACTTTTTCTAAAATTGTAGTTGACAACCTCGTCAGCTATCAATTGGTCATAGGGGCGTCTTCAGTAAGCAAAAACTGACTGGACCAATTTGATTTAATTTGCTATCGTCAAACTTAGGATTGTACTATCAATTGAGGTTAGTGAATTAACTAGAGCAGCCACTTCCTCTTGCTCCTGTAGCACCTGCAGGTCAGCAAATTGATCCTGAAATCCTTGCAACTCATACTGCTTAGATTAAAGGATCAAAAGAGATAGCTGGACTCATGCTCATGACTATAAAGCCAGAGATCCAAAGAAATCTGGAAAACCTTCATGCTTATGAGATGTTACAGGAATTAAAAACTCTGTTTGCCCAGCAAGCAGAGCAGGAGCTTCTTTAGACTACGCGAGATTTTCACTCTTGCAGCAGGGAAGAAAGGAGTCAGTTACTCGTTGTTATAAATGAAGGGCTATATGAAAATCTAGAGAGTTTGGGGCACCGTGACACTTGGCCTTTCTGTGAGTCTGATTTTATATCGGTTACGCAAGGAATTTTGATGGGTTGGGGGTTCGTGCAAATGATTAATATGCATAGCCTGGGGAGATAAGTTAACGAGTTGCATGCTATGATAAAGCTCCATGAGCAAACTCTAACTCTGCCCAAAAACAACGCTCCTGCTTGCATGTTATTCGAGGCGGGTAATGTCCAGAAGGTAAAATAGCATAAAACGCAACCCCAAATGGTGCAGGGACAAATTCAAGGAATGGGAAAAATAAGCCACTTTTGCTCCCAGCCCAAGAATTCCCCCTTCACACAAGAGGGAAGGATCCCGCAAAGGGACTCTATATGTCATAAGTGTGGTGAGACAGGACATTGGAAGAGGAATTGTCCTCAGTATTTAGCCGAGTTGCTGAAGAAGAAAAAGCACGCAGCCTCTGGAGTTGATGGTTCAGGTATCTTCACTATAGAACTCAATACTTTCCTTAATAGATCATGGATCTATGACACTGGTTATGGTACTCATATTTGTAATACAACGCAGGGTTTAAGGGCAAGTAGGAAACTAAAGTCGGGGGATCTTGCTTGTTACTTGTTGGCAATGGCAACGTGAAGCAGTTGAAGCTATTGGCATTTTTTATTTATGTCTCCTCGAGTGGATTAGAGATTGTTTTGAACCAATTACCATTATGCTCCTCTATTATACGAGGAGTAATTTCTGTTTCCCGTTTGTACGAAGATGGTTTTATTAACCGCTTTGTGAATAATACAATTCAAGTTTCTAGGAATAACATGGTTTATTTTAGTGCTATCCCAAGGGATGGTATTTTTGAAATTGACTTGTCTAATTCTTATGCAAATGAAAGTTCTATATATAATGTAAGCAACAAAAGAGCCAAGCTAGACTTGGACTCTGCTCTCTTGTGGCATTGTCGTCTTGGACATATTAGCAAGAAACGCATTGAAAAGTTGCAACACGATGAACTTCTCAATTCAACTGACCTTAGGGCTTTTGAAAAATGCGTCCCTTGTATGTCTGGGAAGATGGAAAGGAAACCTTACACACATCAAGTGGAAAGGGCCAAAGACTTACTTGGACTAATACACACCGATGTATGTGGCCCATTTAAGATCATGTCAAGACAAGGAGCAAACTACTTCATCACTTTCATTGACGACTTTAGTCGTTATGGTTATGTTTACTTGTTAAAGCATAAACATGAAGTGTTTGAAACCTTCAATGTATTTAAAAAAGAAGTAGAAAATTAACTCGGTAAGACCATAAAATCGCTACGTTATGATCGTGGGGGCGAATATATGAGTCAAGAGTTTTTGGATCATCTGAAGGATCATAGGATTATCGCCCATCATACTCCCCCTTACACCCCACAACACAATGGTGTGTCGGAGAGGAGAAACAGAACTCTTATAGATTGGGTTCGATCTAGATGAGTCAAACAACTCTTCCAAAGTCCTTTTGGGATTATGCTCTTGAGACTGCTGCACGCATTCTCAATATGGTTCCAACTAAGAAGGTTGAAAAGACACCATACGAAGTATGGCATCGGCAAGCCCCTAAGTTGTCTTACTTAAAAGTCTGGGGTTATGAGGCGCTTGTTAAGTGAGATACTCTTACCAAGCCTGACAAGTTAGAACCCAGGTCTATTAAGTGTATCTTCATAGGATACCCAAAGGAAACAATGGGTTATTCTTTCTACTACCCACCCGAGAACAAAGTCCTTGTTGTTGGATTGTAAATTTCCTAGAGAAATAGTCTTTTATATCAAGAAGCATGTGGGAGTCCTGAATTACGCATTCTCTTCTATAGGACACTAGATTAAATCACTGAAGAGTTGATCTAGAATTAGAATTGGAGGAACCTCAAAGTGGATATCATTCCCATTCGTAGGTCCAAACAAGGAAAAAGACGTCCAAAAGATCGTATGTTGTTAATACATCGATGCTGAGGAACATGAGTTAGGGATCTCGGGTGAAAACCCACTATACTATTAAAGCTGGCTTAGTTAGACCCTGAGTTGATAAAATGGCTTAATGCTATGAATGTGAAATAGCAATCCATGAATGACACGGGAGTTTGGATCTTTGGTGAACTTCCTCATAATGGCAGATCGTTGGTAGGCAAGTGGATTTTCAAGAAGAAGACGCATGGATGGAGCTGTACACTCCTATAATGCTCGTCTTGTGGCGAAGGGCTTATCCCCCCAAATACCCCATGGTTGTTATGAGGTAAACCTTCTCACCTGTTGCAGTCATTAGAGCTATAGGATTCTTATTGCCATAAACCGGTATATGACTAGGAGATTTGGCAAATGGGTGTCAAAACTTGCCTTCCTAATGGAGATCTCTTGGAAGAGGTTTAAATGGTAGCAACATGAAGGTTTTGTCAATCCAAAATATCCAAACGAGTATGCAAGCTGAAGCGTTACATTTTATGGGCTTAAGCAAGCTTCAAGCAATGGAATAAACCGAATTTGATTGATGAATAAAGAAAATTTGGTTCTACTCAAAATCGTAATGAGCCTATGCGTATATCTTATAAGTACTAATCTTGTATGTCGATGACATATTAATCATGGAAACAGCATTCCAATGATTACAAGAGTAAAATCCTCCTTGGAAGATGTTTTGCTATGGAAGATTTAGGTCGAAGCTGCATATATTCTTGGTATCATGATCTAAGGTGATAGATCACGACGGTTAATGGTTTATGACAAAGTGCTTATATCGAGAATATTTATAAGCAATTTCACATGGAGTATTCGAAACGTATAAGTACTCACACATGCAAGGAAAAGCTTAGATGAGTTAAATTACAAGGTGCTTCAAACACTTGCTGAGTTAAGGCATGTAAAATGTTCATATGCCTCAGGCTGTGGGTTTAATATGTATGTTGTGAGATGTACTCTCCATGATGTTGCGTTCACTCAGAATATAACAAGCCGATTTCAATAGAATCCAGGTGATCTTCACTGGAATACTATTAAGAACATTATGAAGTATCTCAGGAATACTAAGGACATGTTTTTAGTTTACAGAGGTGATCTAAAACGAGAGCTCAAGGTTTTTTGCTACACTGATCCTGGATATCTGACAAATGCTGATGACCTCAAGTCGCAGACTGGATATGTGTTCGTTTTGAATAGAGATGCTATTGATTGGATGAGTGCCAAGCAAAGCAAAGTTCGCTACTTCATTTGCAGAAGCTGAGTATATTGCTGCTTTTGATGCTTCTAAGGAAGCTGTCTGGGTTAGGAAATTCATTTCTGGGCTTGGTGTTGTTCTCACATTCTGAAAAAACCATTAATATGTTTGTGATTAATACTGGAGCAATGCTATAGCTAATGAATTGGAAATCACTATTGGTGCTAGACATATCCATGGCAAAAGTTCACTACCTTATAAAGTTATTGAATTTGGTGACATAAATTTAGAAAAAGTTCACACAACTGACTTAGCTGATCTGTTTACAAAAGCGTTGGCTTTTCCTAAGAATTCAGAACTTACTAGGAATATTAGAATGCTTCCAGCTAGTAGTCTCATGTAAATCTGTGTTTATTAGTCATTTGGATAATTAGGATTGTAAGACAATTTTATTTTCTGATGAATAAAGATACGAGGTATTTGTTATCATTCATATAACAATTGTTTGTCCTGTATTTGCATATTAATTCATAAAGATTTTATTATTCTAAATGTGTCCATTGATCGGTTAACAGTATGGGAGTATTGTTAACATAAGGAAATGTTAAGTTGTTGTGTTATTATTCTTTGAATTATGGATGGTTCCTACCAAACTCATAAGGTTACTCAATAGGATGCGTATTGGACACCCCAACCTTGATTGTTTACTATTATGGATTCTGTTATCATACGTAAATTTTGGTAATTGTAGTAAGTCATCCTTAGACTTGAGAATACAAACAAGTTCTGGTATGTGTGGATATCACTTTTTAATTCTAAGTCAAACGCTGTCCTGAAAATGGTAGTTATAAAGACTATTATTGGAAGTGATGTGAAGCAGCATTCACAACACTTGTATTCAAGAAAGAATTTGTTCCTCCACTTGATGTGCAGAATGATACCATTGGCGCCTCTCCAGAATTAATCAGATAATTGTTTGGCCGAACCCAAAGGGTAATGCAAGATGATTCTTGATTACATTTGGTATATCTGAATTAAATTCTATAACGAGAATCTAAATGGTTAAACTATATGGAATGAGTTAGGATCCATATCCATGGTTTAACGGTATTTGAACAAAGGGATGATTATAACAAGAGATAAAATAACCATGCTACTGAGAATGTTTATGAAACTTGATCTCAGACACTTCTGGTTTTAAAAACGAATGTGAGTGTTGCTAGACGTTTCCGTCGTTAGTGTATGGGCTATATGCTACTCCAACTCCCAAGTGGGAGCTATTGGATTGTGTGAGTTGGATTAGCTCGAAAACAACTAGAAGTGTGTGAGCCTATTGGGGGCACACACGAAAAACATTTAGAGCACGTTTTAACTTCACGTAACCTATTAAATGTAAACCGTTTTGGACATAAAGAAACTAAGACAAAATTCCTTGGATACCTTATCTTGTGGCCGGTTTTAAGAAGGCATAAGAAGGTTCTTGGATTATGTCTTGGTTCGTTGAATGATGGTGATAAGGAAAGGAAGTGCACGATTAGTTTTAGAAGTATTTTGATAAGGTTAAAACTCATAGTTTTGATCCTTATCAAGAGTAGGGATTTGAGGCTTTATAAACCCCCTCACCCTAGCTTTTTTCAGTCGTGACATACATCTAAAAACCTCAAAAAGCTGCCTTCCTTTCCTCTCCACAAAGAAACAGCCGAATACCCTTAAACCCTTATTAGGGTTCTTAAGAATTCGGTTCTGCCATTTTCGGTAAACACCTTTAGGTGTTTTTTCGTATTGTGATTTGATCAAAGGCTGTTTCAGAGGGTCCATTACTTTGGTTTACAGGTTGTCAAGGAGTGACAACCATTAGATTCGATTAGGGTTTAAGTTTTGGTGATTTTTGGTTGGATTGCCCTATTGTTACACCGAATTTAGACTTAAACCCTAATTTCTTTATTCTGTATTTGTCCAGAATCAAGGGGGTTTTTTGTGATTGATTTCAGAAGGTATAACCATTTACAAGTTGCTATGGTAAACATACGTGAAGTAGGACTAGCATCCGGGCGTGCTTGTTTACATGTTTGTGTGAGCACTCGTAGAGGTGACCACTTAGTCACTTGTTTCATAATCATTTGCTGTTGACTACAAGGGTATGTTTTCTGTTTACTATTCATGTCCCTTATTGTGTGTATATGTATGTTAATTGATTATACTAGACTAGATCTATCCGCTGCGTACTCGTAAGAGTTAAATGGTTAACTTGATTGTTAAATTCCACCAAGGACCACCATTGGCGATTTGAGGAAATCAATGACATGATCAAGTGCAAAAAGGTGACAGCTGTGGAGGTGGCTGAGGAGCTTATGAAATCTGACAATGTAGAGGTGGTACTAGAAGGGGTCGTGAAGTTTCTTAAACGTAAAAGGATAGATGAGGCTAAAAATTCTGAAATTAACGAGGCCATTAACGATGAAGACAATGGAATCCGTGAAGCTAAAAAGGTCAAAGTTATATCATGATTCAAGAATCACATGTAGTGAAATATATTGTTAACCTTTAAATTTGATCTTGACTTGTTAGCTAACTATTCTAAGTTAGCAAAATGAATGAAAACGAACAAGTTATCTGTTAGGATGATATATTTTTGTGCACTTTTGTTGAATACAGTCATTCACCTTATTTTGCCAACTTGAATGATGTTATGTGTTTTAAAGGTTCATCGTAGGCCTGTAGGACCAAGAACATCCGATCCTACATGAGTTTAGGATCGAGCTTACAATGGAACATACTAATGCGTTGATAAATCTATTGGCGACTGCATTAGCAGTGCGATGATTTGTAGTGTCTCGATTTCCTACTTTTGGATTGATAAATAAACATGTTCTATCAAATTTTTGTAATATATATCCCCCCCCCCCCCCCCCCCCCCCCCCCCCCCCCCCCCCCATTTTTTCATGGTGCACTTGGGTGCAATCAAATGTGTGTATAACAAAGAGTATTGTAATTAACATAATAATGTACGAGTAAATTTTAAACATTTATATTTCCTTTCACCTCTTTTTTGCAAAACTTTTATTCATCTTCCTTTTTCACAAAGAAGTGCATGGAAGAAACCTTTGTATAAATATGAAGCCAACTTTTAGCATGTCTTCTCCAAGTTGCTTTCATCTTTTCTAAACTTATTATTACTTATTTTAGGCAAGTTTCCTGAACCTATAGGCTATTAGTATACTGCAGGGAGTTCTCCACATCTATAAGATTTTGCAAATCAATTGGTGTAAAATCTTTATAGGTTGTCATCATGTCATAATTTCTCCGAAAAGTGAAAAGAAAATGAACATATCTTGCAAAATTTAATAATCAAGAAAAGACAAAATCACAACATGACAAATTAGACTTAAGTAGTTGAAGATTTCTTAATATCAATACTCAAATTTACCCATTTCCTCTGTTTGTATTGTTAGTAGAAACCAGAGATAAATTTTTTTGTCTCGAATGTTCACGGAGATGCCAACAACGTCATCGATGTTGTCGGCCTATGCCTCACTTTCAACCTCAATGATGCTCTTTGTTAGGTCACTTGAATCTTAAATCAATCATATCAACATGTAAGATTAGAGAGAATGAGAGCAAGTGAAGGGAAAATTCAAATCTTATTATAGAGGGAAAATGAGAGTTGGTTACAAGAGCATCACCCTCTAATGAAGATTAGAGGGCTATTTATAAGCAATGGGAGGGAAGCTTCCCTTCCTTATTTTCCTAACTTGTCAATACTAGTCCCTAGACTTTGGTTATTATGCTATTTCTTACTTAAAGCATAATAAACCTTATTACAAGCTATATTAAACTAAACAAAATAAAGTCTAATAACAAAATATAATAAAACCACATAATTGACACTTTTCATAAACCTAACAATCTCCGCCTAAGGGTCGATTATTATGGGCGTTCCCTTCTTGGTCCAAGTGGTCTTCCATTCACGTACATCTCCCATCTTCTCATTTGATCTCGATAATTCAATCGAACTTCAATCTCTTCTACAAACAACTTAGCAAAAAACTCAACTTTTAATCATTTGTGAGTTCTTTTTGCCATAACAAATACTTGACATTTCTTTATATTAACTCTTTAGACCTTTAGCGTTTTCTTTTTTTTTTTTATCAGTGTCGCCATCACAAAACTTATGTATCTCTGAATGTCTCATCACCCTTTTCTCTTTCTTGCTATTAGTGTAAATGATTCCATGTATGGGCTCATAGACAATAGAAAAACAAAATCATATTCTACTATTCTTGGGGAATGTAATTGTTGGTGCAATGAGATTAATCTTCTGTTGATAGCTTTCGATTCCAAGTGAAAATCGTGCATCTTTTCCATATCACGTGGAACTCATGTGAACAAATGTTAGAGACCATAGTAATCCCTGTTATTAGCTAATCAGGTCCGTGGTTATACTCGATCAACAGATACATGTCTTCAATGTCATTCTTATTGGGTTCTATTGTTATCTGGCTCGGATATTGGATACTATGCAATCATTTAACACTTCTTGCCACAATCTCTTTGATAAACTTATGTTAATGACCCAATTCCAGTATGTCATGATGACTTGAACGATCTTAAGAGTTGAATAGATCTCTTCCTTCGTCTTCAGGTTCTTTCTGTTCCTTATGTAGAAGATTCTCGCATGAGGATTCTTCCAGTTTTCAACACCATATCTTGTTTAAGGATTAAACTTCTTTATACACTTATTAACCCATCTGGAAGTCCGTTCTTCAATATCATCATCATTGAAGACAATTGCTGGAAATTTATGAAGTGACAAAACGATCTTCTCAGGACCTGAATTTCCTTTCTTCAAGTACTAATTGGTATTGATTTGATCAGAGATAGTGCTGGAGCTTCAGGATCTCTTTGACAACTTTGAACTAATGGTGTGATCTTTCGTGGATGCGGAGAGACAAGAATTTCCTTTCTGCTTTCCCAAACAATGTCACTTTGCAAGAAATTCTTCATCTGATCAATGTGATACTGATGTTCATCTCCTGAAGTACATCTCTGTCTTAGCATCTCATCCGCCATCTTCTTCAACTTAGCTTCATCAACTGTCAAAGATATCTCTTCCATGATGTCTTGTGTTACTTGCTTAGTTGGAATCTCATCATCATCAGAAGCATAAGAGTCAGTCCAGAAATCAAATTCATCATCTTGTTCTTGATTACCTGAAGTAGAAGGACCTGTTTCCTCTACATTAACTTGTCCAGACGATGACTCTCCAGATACATATGCTTCATACTCCGATGTCTTCTGCCTTTTTGCACTATTCTCCCCCTCAGGATGAGCATCATCATGAGGATCGTCCTGATCTCTTGTGCGAACGGTAGAAAATCTACAGCATTTGTTGTTACTTGTGGAATTCGCAAAATTCATCTGGGTGACGCCAAACTAGAATTGCTATGTCTTATTGTTGTAACAGAGGATCAGCCTTCATAGCAAGGTACAATTGTGTTGCTTGGTGCTGGAACACGAGGAGTTTGAATTGTGACGGATGAACATGAAGAATATGACCCGACATATAACTGCGTACAGATGCATCAACTAAAGAAGGAATAGCATTGTCAATTGCATTTTGAATATGTGTTGATATATGTGCCTGCATACGCCCACGTTCTTGCAAGATAGCTTTAGAGATTAATCTTTCTGTTTCTTCTTTAGTCGTTTTCCTATCCAGAATCAACCCTTCCACAAGATACACAGGAACTTGATCTCGAATTTGCGCAGGAACTTCCCTCTTAACTTGCTCCGTTACTTTTTCTTTCACCAACGAGGGTAGCGTTTCCATCATGACATCATGAAGATTATCAGCAAGTTGGTCACTTGATGTCCGTGGCATGAACCTTTTCTTGAGATGTGCAATGTAACCATATTGTCCTGTAATTCATGAAAGAAAAACTTGATCTTTTGAATTCGATTGGGTTTTGCCTTGATCCAATAATAGAAGACGATTGGTTTTAGTTCACTTTGGTGCAATGAAAACATGATGATGGTGTAGGAGAGTAACCGTCTATTCTTGGGTTTCTCGGTATCGAAGATACGAGAGTAGAGATATTCCTAGGTGATCTAGTTGGTGAGGGAATGTGAAATCTAGATCTCTACATTCTTCCCTTTCGCCCATCTCCTTAATTCAAACACTTCATCAGTTATTTCATCTTCATCATCATCAACATTTACAGGTATAACAATATTGGTAACATCTACCATTGGAGTATCTTTATCTGGTTCCACCTCCGTGTCCTTTGTAATCGCTTCCTCCTTTTCCTAAACAATCTCCACCTCCAGACTTTCCTTATCACTCCTGGGCTCTAACCTAGTGCCAGGAATAGATGTGTCATCATGCCTAGGGGGTGAACTATCATCAACATTCTCAGACTCTTCAACAAGCTTCTCAATCTCTCGTATACCAGTGCCACATTTTCTCTTGCTTCTTGTTCTTCACGACTCTTTTGCTCAGCAAGACTTACTTAAATCATGTCTTGTAAAATCATCTCATCGGCTTTTTCTGCTGTTGGCACTGGAACAGGTGGTGTTAGTCGTGCAGATTGCCTTGACGGTAATCGAAAACGGATCATAGTTGATCGTTTTAGAACACTTGATTCAGCTGTCTCCGTAGCAGGGTTAGGTGACCTAGGGGCGCTAGGTGTCCTATGCGTTCCCTGGGTAGACTCAGTCGGCTGTGACTGAGTCAGAGGAACATCTAGCCCAAACACCTCTACATACATCTTATAATGCTCTGTAAGCTTCATCTCATCTGTGATCATCCATGCTGGTATCCGCATCCCAACCTTGTTCTTGTTTCTTCATGAATTGAAGATATTTCTAAATATATATCAGTCATCTTGAAGATTGTGATAAGCATCTCGAGCACGTCTTGAAATGTCAGGAAAGATAGTCATATAATGACTGATGATGATCTTCGTAAATCGTAGGTATGGGATCGAAGTGACAGGATGATGAAGCGAATAGTAAATGCCTTCCTACATTAACTCTACATAATCCACATGAATGTTATTGACAAAGCAGTATAACATTTGCATTATCTGCAACGGCGGTTGGTTCCCTTCCCGTAACTCGTGTAGGCAAGCATGTGAGAATATCTTGCATTAACACGTCTGCCAAGGTGTAGATAAGACAAAATATCTTGGAATTTAGAAAACAGTCTTGAGTTCCATTGTAAATCCAACACTTGTTTGTAAAATGGAACCATATCAGAGAATGATGGTGGTGGCCCAAGAAGCTTGATTGTATCATTTGGTTGGGAAGATGAAGATTGTTCTGAAGTCTTCCAGGAGTATAATGTAAGCTCTTTGTTCTTTTGCTATCCAGCAAGAACTTGAGTCGATGCTGCCCCCCTTGATCAGTCTGCTTTCGAAGTATGCAAGAAAACTGTGCCATTAAACATCCAAGGTACAGATGCGTGAAGCTGCATTGCTTATCGTAACGGATGATTCTTAATAATATTCATCAGAATCTTGCTCTCTGATGGACATTGCACATTCTCTAAGTCAACCTTCTTGTTTGCATCCATAAGGTCATATCGCTTGTTTGGAGGACATAGTTTATCTGGATGAACATCAGCTGCTTGTTATTGTTGTGCCATGATGATAACTGAATGAATTCAATTGAGGTGTTAGGAAACAAATAATTCTTTTGACATTTTTGTCTTTTTCCTCTCTGTCTGTTTTTATATGTTCTGACAATTCTTTTTAAACATATCTTTGATCAGTTTCTTTCTCATGTGCTCGTTCTTGCTTTTTCTAGCACATGCCATACACTTTATTCGAATTATTCTTTTGATTTACCATTTTTGTGTGTCCTGGCATTTCTTTTTCGAACACACTTTTGATTTGCTTTTTCGCGTATGGATTTAGCTCTCTCTTTCTGTAACATCCGAGAATTTTCAAAATTTTGAATGACGATTTCAATCTTTGACTTTTCAAGTCTGACTTGACTTTTGACTTTTGGTCTTTTATTTTCACATAAAAGCGATTACCGCGTAACCGGTAATTTTTCGGAACATATTTAAAGGAGATATATGTTATTCCTAGGTTGATTTATCAAAAATGAGCAGCTAAATCACGTTTTCATTTTTCGGACTCTAAAGCAATTTAATGTAAAACGACATTCCTGACAACTTTTTAGATTTGACCGAGACCCGAAAACAGTCAGAAGGTGACTGAAATGCCCTCGCAAGATTTAAAACGAGAAAATAATTACAATTATAATATATTTACACTTTTATTAAATAAAATTATGTAATAATTTATCACCATTTATCAGTAACGTTTGTTGATAACGCAAATATACGGGTTAAAAATTTATTTCTATTGTACTTTTGAACGAAGGGAGTAACGGTTCACCAAATAATAACGAACATTTTTATAATTGTTATAAAATTAATTTATTAAATATTATCAAATAAATACTCATTTTTATCAGAAAAATGATTTGAAAAAAATGGCGCAAGTTTCGTATTTTGAAACATGTGCGGTATTAATTATCAAACAAGTACGAAACCGTATAATTTATTAGGATTCTAAAAATATCATTAATAAGAATTACAAAATGAACTCTAAACTATTTGGAACTTGACACTTTTATTTAAGTTTACATTTATATATATAATATATATAACTTTTATTTCATTTCATAACATATAAACACACACACACCTTTATCTCTCTCACCTCTCTCATAAAATCCGGCCACCACCGGCGTCGCCGCCCGCCACCGCCGGCCACCACCAACCACCGCCGAAAAAGTTTTCCAGTGAGTTTTCCGGCGAGCACCAAAAAGCCTCCTCTGCGCTCGATCTATCCGATCCCAACCAATTCGTTCATATTGTAAGCGGGCGATTGTCCACCGCACATTCTCCATCTTAGATTGCTTGTCAACCGCGTAGCCAACAGCACAGGTTTGCTAAGTCACCGCACCTACTAACGACAGTACCCACAAGCGTAGATGCGTTGTTTGTCTTGCTCAGCCGACACCACCACGGGTGCGTTTATGGTTCTGACAGGTAAAACCCAAAAAGGGTGCGTCCGTTTTGTGGTACACAACTAAAGGGTGTGTTCGATGGCTTAGCAACAAGGGTGCGTGTGGTTTTGTTGTAAGCACCAAAGAGGGTGCGTTGGGTTTAAAACCACCACAACAGGTGCGTTGGGTTGGTTATGAACAAAAGGGGTGGGTTCGGTTTAAGGTTATAACAGCAAGGGGGTGTTCGTTTGGTTTGTTGTTTCGCAAACTAGGGTGCGTTGGGTTGTGGCAGCCAACACCAAGGGCGGGTTTGGCTATGGAAACCAACCAGGGTGCATTGGATATAGCACACCATTTTAGGAGTATGCGTTGCTCGATAGAAAACGTAAGAGGGTGTTTGTATTAACAGATTAGGGTGCGTTTGATTGACCGAAATATAGATTAGGGTGCATTGGTTTAATGAGGTCAGCCGAAAGGGGCGGCAGCCGCCACCATGGGGTGCGTTTGGTGGGCTGCCGCCGCCACAAGGGCGTGTTTGGTTTAGCAAAAAATGGGTAAGGGTGCGTTTGGCTGCAAAAGTAATATAAGGGGTGTTTGGTTGACTGTGAAACCCCATACGGGTGCGTATGGCTGTCGGGACAACCGGGGGAAGGAGTGGGTTTGTTTGGCTGTCGGGACAGCCGGGGGAAGGGTGTCGGGTTTGGGTTGAAACAAATGGGATGTTTGGTTTGGTTTGGTTTGTAAAACAACCGAGGGTGCGGGTGGTTTGTCAAAAACGCAGCGGGTGCATTTGGTTTTGTAACACGGAAAAAGGGTGTGTTTGATTGGGGCATAAAACGAAATAGGGGTCTGAGTTTGGTTTAGCTCGACTAAAGTATTCTCATTGTTTCATTAAAATTGATTATCTTCGATTAATTAAATGTGATAATCTATATTAATCTTGACGGCATCTAGTAAAATATGATATTAATATTTAAAACGGGATTGATATTAATGTATAAGCAATATTAAATGTATTTTAGTTGAGTTTTGAGCTAAAAACGGACTTTGACGCGTTTTTATAATGGATAATTGTGAGCAGAAAACGGAACATGGGATTCGGAGTTTGAGATGTTGAAAAGTTAGACTTTGGTTTACAAAATATAACAAATTATATTTTGACGGACGTTTTGATATAAAAACGGGACTGTTAATCCTATAACGAGGAAACTAGAGGTGAATCGGGGAATTATTAACTTTAGTAGAAAATAAGTTAATTTTAATATATATTAAATCTGACAGATCTATTAATTAAACGATTTGAGCACTTTCGAGTCCGTTTCAGCCTTCTGGCGAAACACGAAAGTTGTTCGTAATGACATTTTACTTTGCCGCGAGGATTGTCAGTTTTAAAATTAAGACATAGCGGGTCAAAATTAAAGGTCGGTTAATATATTATTTCAATTAATTATTTTTTTAGACCATTGTTCGGTTCTAAAAACGGAGAGTCTAAAAATAGTAACTTTCGGTAAATATTCGAGATAAGCTATGATTGGACGGAAAATAGTATATATACATATAATATACTAAGAGTTAAGGTTTAAAGACGCGCAAGTGGTTTTCTCATCACATGTATATATGTATGTATACATATAAAAATATGTATGATTTCGTTGTCCCGATGTACGCATCGTTAATCGTATTTAATACGTGTATTATAATCGAGCGACATAATTATAGGTCGTGGTCGAGATCGTTGCAGATTCGGTTGTGATTTATTTGGATTATTTGATCGTGGTCTTTGATCAAGGTGAGTTCATAACCTCGCTTTTCAATCTTTTGAATGTTTATAAACCCGCGAGGGGGAATACATGCTTGTCTACAAACTCTTTACTTACTGGATTATCTTATAACAATGTGATTGTTTTTAAAGGATATTGTGAGTTTATAGCCCCATGTCTTACTGGTTTTACATATATTTTTGGGGTGAGAACATGCTTGTTTACAAATGCATTTACATGGTTGATTACCTGTTTGGTTTACATACTCATTTATATATCTCGCGAGGAGATACAATACTTGGTTTAATTTTTGAACGTAAACACATTCTATACTTTTATGATTATGGATTAGCTTAAGTTGCATGAACTGTTAATTACTCGGAGGGTAAGCGCGAATGTTATAAGATAGATCTATTTGGGATTGACAATCCCCGTTCGGGTGACTAGCTATCACTGGGAACGAACGTTATACCATGTCGGATTACGATTGATTGGCGCTTGAGGGGGCCAACAATCATTACTGCCGGGTGTTATTGAAGGAACACCCATGAAGGGAAACATATTTGTTTATTACTGCACCGGCGTGTTCTTGGAGGGAACACGCCATAATTGGGAAACATAATATATTTGTATTATGCCCCGGTATTCTTGGAGGGAACCCATGATGGGAACATTTTCTTGTAAATAATGCACGGTGTGTTCTTGGAAGGGGTATACCTCGATGGGTGATTATACTGTGCCTTGAATTAAAGTTGGGCATAAATACAAGTTAAGTCGCAGTTTCATGAACTTTGAGGAATCGTAATCCATTTGTTTTCATACTACACGAATATTTCTATCGCCTTGAATTAAAGCGGCAATACATACTTGAAACATTTTGGTGACATAAAATTGGTCATGCATTCTTTATAAATCTTTGGGATAAGATTGGTACTTTTGGTGACATAAAATGTGTCGTGCATTCTTTATAAATCTTTGGGATTTTTACATGGTAATGTGATGACACAGTGGACAAATACATTCATTTGAAACTTACATTCATATTTAAACTAACATATGAACTCACCAACTTTATGTTGACCGTTTTAAGCATGTTTTTCTCAGGTGATATAGATACTTGGCTTACTTGAAGTGTATTGGAGTCTATACATTCAAGTTTTTCATGGTGATGCAATTATGGGACAAATGCTATATTAATTTCAAGAAATCAACGAGATTATTTTTCAAACGACACATTTAGAGGTCGTTCTCTTGTATCTAGCGCTGTATATTATGAAGTAGCACCCCAAGTGGTATTCCGCTGCGTTGTGATTTTTGGGGATGTTACAGATTGGTATGAGAGCACTGGTTATAGAGAACTAGGTTGCATATTTTACCCTAGACTATAACCGTTTTCACAAACATTGCATCACATCAAACATTTTCAAAGTGCATACACGCTACTTGCTTATGTGCTTACATTACTTGCTACCTTAAGTGCTTACATGGCATACATATATGTAATATATATGCTTACATCTTTTGCGTATATCGTACGCTTATTTATATAAGAGTTATTATATAAATACCAGAATATTTTTAAGACATTGTGGGTTGCACAATGGTCTCATTCTACTCGTCAGACATTGTGAGTTGCGCAATGGTCTCACTTCGTTCTCAGACGTTGTAAGTTAAACAATGGTCTCTAAGAATATTATTTTCTTCATAACTTTATACAATATAGTATTACACGAAGACCGTTATAATTTTTGTTTACATGGAATTATGTATGAATCTAAGTATTACAAGTCTTGTATGGGCGGATTGCTAATTAAAGGATGATTATGATAATTACTATGTAAACAAAACCCGTCACAGTTCTGTTTACATGGGATTATGTATAAATCTAAGTATTACAAGTCTTGTATGGGCGGGACTTGTAATAGGAGGATTTATATGATAATTGCTATGTTGACTCGTTCATAAAGACTTTTACCTTGTTTATTCTAACCGAGTACTCATTAACTATCTTGAACTCTAGGTCGATATTCTTGGGTAGTTTTACTCCCTGTCTCCGAAGACGAGTTTGGAACACTCGTCCCATACTCATTAGAGCACATGCATCGTCATGTCAGCCATCGCCTTGAAGGTTATGTAAGTACGCGTATTGCATCAGAAATTATTAAGTAGGATGATTTATAATCTCTTTATTTGAAAGGATTGGGACGCCTCTTCAGTTAAATAAAGAAATTGTAAATCCCCGAACCATAAGTTTATCATTTCTTACTTACATAAATTAGGACGCTCCTTTATGTAAGTAATGAATTATAAATGAGTGGGCTTAATGGTATCCGATATGAGACGAGTATGAACTTGAACCCGATAATTACCGAAATTCATTAAAAAGGTCTAGACACAATCGTGTTTTACCACTCGGCAGAATCTTAAGGCCTCACTTGGAACTACCTTATCTCATTTTTAAGCTGTTACTTTTGCGATTGTAAATCCTTGCAATTGTAAACTGTTCGTGGAACTAACACACTTGGGTTAATGGAGTTGATTCGTCCTCAAACTAGCGACTGAGTACCATAATCCGCCGTCTATCACATGAGCTCTTCCGCGAGCTCCTTCCAATTGTTAAACTTTATTTTGGGAATATTGTTTCTCGAAATGTCCTCATTCTCGGCATCTCATCACCATTTGTTATAGTATTGACGTTATGGACGCTGCTGTTGGGTCCTGGAGCGGCCCCGACTGATACAACTTTATCCAATAGTTAATGCAACTCCCTTTAAACGAGATAAACACCTATCGACGAAACAGATAGTTGGACTATTCACTTCGGGCCACTAGTAGGAAGACTTAGGTCGCGATACATCCTAGTACTGCCAAGTAAGTTGGGTACTTACATACATAAGCCACGTTGATATGAATCATCGAACATTACAGATAGTAGAAACGAGATTCCGTACTCGGACATTTGGAAACTTATACAAACATACTCACGCGACTACACTTTCTTCTTGAGGGTTTCACTACAATGAGACTTTTTCCTATACCGCGGGTATACTAGTCATAAGATCTGTAATGATATATTTTGAGATACCCATTTTGATGGATTGGATATTCTGGTCAACCTAGCCAAAATTTATGGATATTAAGAAATGTCGAGACATCAGATATTGCTGAATGAAGTTATCAGCGTCTTGTTTAGAACGAGTTATTAAACCTTAAGTCTTTCCTTGGTCCCACAATCGGATAACACAAATTTAAATCTCGGGACGAGATTTCTTTAAGGGGTAGGTACTGTAACATCCGAGAATTTTCGAAATTTTGAATGACGATTTTAATCTTTGACTTTTCCAGTCTGACTTGACTTTTGACTTTTGGTCTTTTATTTTCACATAAAAGCGATTATCGCGTAACCGGTAAATTTTCGGAACATATTTAAAGGAGATATATGTTATTCCTAGGTTGATTTATAAAAAACGAGCAGCTAAATCACATTTTCATTTTTCGGACTCTAAATCAATTTGATGTAAAACGACATTCCTGACAACTTTTTAGTTTTGACCGAGACCCGAAAACAGTCAGAAGGTGATTGAAATGCCCTCGCAAGATTTAGAAACGAGAAAATAATTAAATTATAATTAATTTACATTTTTTATTAAATAAAAATATTTAATAAATTAGTCACCATTTTATTCAGTAACGTTTGTTGATAACGCAAATATACGGGTTAAAAATTTATTTCTATTTTTACTTTTGAACGAGACTTAACCGGTTCACCAAATAAATAACGAACATTTTTATAAATGTTATAAAAATATTTATTAAATATTATCAAATAAATACTCATTTTTATCAGAAAAATGATTTGAAAAACAATGACGCAAGTTTCGTATTTTGAAACATCCGTTAAGTCACTCAAACGAGTCCCGAACCGATAATTATCAAAAACTCATTAAAAAGTTACAAAATAAACCCTAAACTATTTGTAACTTGACACTTTTATTTAAAAGTTTAATATATATATAAAAATATATAACTTTTAATTCATTTCATAACATATAAACACACACACACACACCTTTATCTCTCTCCCCTCTCTCATAAAATTCGGCCACCGCCGGCCACCACCGGCGTCGCCGCCCGCCACCGCCGGCCACCACCAACCACCGCCTGAAAAGTTTTCCGTCGAGCACCAAAAAGCCTCCTCTTCGCTCGATCTATCCGATCCCTAACACCACTCGCCACCACACACCTCCCCTTCGTCCCTACCCACGCATCACCGCCACCACAACCACAACCCACAAGGGTGCATTGGTTTGTCTTGCTCAGTCGACACCACAAGGGTGCGTTCGGTTTGACAGAAAACCCAAAAAGGGTGCGTCCGTTTTGTGGTTAAACAACACACGGGTGTTGTTTCGGTTGCTTAGCAACAAGTGTGCGTGTGGTTTTGTTATAAGCACCAAAGAGGGTGCGTTGGGTTTAAAACCACCACAGCAGGTGCGTTGGGTTGGTTATGAACAAAAGGGGTGGGTTCGGTTTAAGGTTATAACAGCAAGGGGGTGTTCGTTTGGTTTGTTGTTTCGCAAACTAGGGTGCGTTGGGTTGTGGCAGCCAACACCAAGGGTGGGTTGGGCTGTGGAAACCAACCAGGGTGCGATTGGTTCTTAGCCACACCACTTAGGGTGCGTTTGGCTCGATAGAAAATGTAAGAGGGTGTTTGTATTAACAGATTAGGGTGTGTTTGATTGACCGAAATATAGATTAGGGTGCATTGGTTTAATGAGGTCAGCCGAACCATGGGGTGCGCTTGGTGGGCTGCCGCCGCCATAAGGGAGTGTTTGGCTGGGACAGCCACCCATAATGGGTGCGTTTGGCTGAGGT
>BQNB010056769.1:0-38524 GCA_026074375.1 Tanacetum coccineum
TGTTGTAAAATACTTTTAAAGAGTAGGTTAAATGACCCTTATATTGCTATTGTCTAGGTAGAAAAGCTCATTTGCTTGAGGATAAGCAAATCCCAAATGTAAGGGTATTTGATAAGGTGTTATTTTATGCACTATTACATGGTCATTTAACCCCTTAAATCATGTAAATATGCCTAGATTACGTGCTTAATCGTTTGTTTTCATGTTTTTAGCACTTAGATAGCTTTTGGAGGAAATACGCGTGACGTCGTCGTAATCAATCTAGTAACGCTGTCAAGAATATGGCGACGACGTCAAGACGTGGCTGACTTAAAGAGGATCTAGAATCGTCTTTGTGGCGACGACGTCAGGATTGCAAAGCGATGCCGTTGCGTCGACATCTCTATAAATATAAATCCGTTTTTAGGGTTTTAGTGTGTAACTTTAGGATAACTTTGTATAAACCTAGGGAGAATAACCCTAGTCATTTTAAGAGCTTTATAGGTCGTTTTTAGGGCCTCAAAACCCTATTGTACTACCTTGAATTCATGTTTTAATCAAGTAAGGTTATTTATCATTAATCATTCAATATGTCTATGTGTTGTTTGATAAATTTATCTTCTTACTTTCTTTATAACATGCGAGGCTAAACCCTCCTTTGTATTTATCTATGATTGCATGAAACTTATGTTGTAGATCCTTTTGATGTTGCTTCTTGTTGATGAATGTGCGCGTTAGGCTTTAGAAAACCAGCTTTTGTCTGTATCGCTGTTGATATGTCTAGGGAAACGCAAGTAGTGTAGAAAGGATACCAACGGTAACAGTCTTCATACTACCTTACCCACTATATGGTTGATCCCTCCTAAGTTATTTCACATGCATTTAATATACTCTTAGGGGCCTTGTAATAGTCTTCATACTACTTACTTATGCGTTGCCTTAACGGAATATTAAATAGACGATGGGTTTGTGTAATCCGTTCATGACCTAGGAAATACTTACACAGATCATCACAAGTGTGACAAAGCAACGGATCTAGGAGAAGCAATCTGAGGAGTAGTGCATGATTAGGTAAATACATTTACTTATCATAAAGTTATCACCAATAGATTAGATATTAATTAGTTTAGTAATTAGTTAAACAAATAACCTCTCAAACCATAGATTTACCTGCTTTCATAAAATATAAAAACACAAAAATAATCTTCTCTTAACCTCTAGAATTCTGTTAGACCGTGATCAAGCCTTCCCAACCTATTCCCCTAGAGAACGACAACAACCCCCGAGTCTTGCATATACTATACTACAACGACTGGGTACACTGCCTAGGGGATTGTAAAACTTCCTGTGAAATCTTCGCAATCCTCACATCAAGTTTTTGGTGCCACTGCGTGGGCAATAGTTAGGTTTCGATTATAGTTTAACTTAGTTCTACTCACCTGAATCCTTTCAAGTGAGAAATTTAATTCCGTACATTAGCTTTCTGGTAGTCTATCTTTTCTTTGTGTTAATTGTTTCGTAATCCATTCTCGTCAACCACCATAAGAGACGCAAATCCTATCCGTACTCTTGGCGATTACTCCAAACCTAGCCACGAGGGCTACATGAATTCCATTGAGCTCCCCGTAGGGAACAATGTGGTACCTCTTCGACCCGACACCATCTGGTTGGTGCAAAACGGATGCTCATTCCACAGACTTTGGTCCGAGGATCCAAACCAACACCTCAAGGATTTCTTAAAACTTGTGGACTCATTTGACCTTGACGGTGAAAATAGAGAAAGAACGCGCTTGCGTTTATTTCAATTTTCCATTCGCGATCAAGCTAGCAACTGGCTTGAACGTCTTCCAGCAGGATCCATCACCACATGGGAGGATCTTACTACTCGTTTCCTTGCTCAATTCTTTCCACCGGGAAGGACTGCAAAACTCCGCAACGATATCTTGATGTTCCAACAACATCAAAGAGAATCTCTATCTGAAGCATGGACTCGTTTCAAGGACTTACTCTAAAAAGTCCCTCATCATGATATTGACCTTTGGCTCCAAGTCCAAATCTTTTATGAGCATGTCAACCCCGTCACAAGATAAACCATTGACCAATCGGCCAGTAGCAAGCTTCGTGACAGAAACGCCAAAGAATCCTAGGCATTATTAGAGGACATCGCCCTCTATGACAACGAAATTTGGAATGACCCAAGGGATTTTGCTAAGTCAGACAAGGAAGTCTCTTTGCCTTAAGATGTCCCGAGTACATCCGACCGTCGCTTCATCGAGCTCGAGAATTAAGTCCAACGCTTGATGGAAGTTTATCTTGCTCTGACGCAACCTACTCAAGTGAACAAAATCACTACTCAAGTGAACAAAATCACTACTACATGTGAGATCTGCAGTGGTCCCCACAACACTCAGTATTTCATGGAAGATCCAAAACAAGCCTTTGTTGAATATGCATCCTCACATACCGACGAAGCGGGAGGTAAGTGGTACACTTTTAAGCCCGAGCAAAACAATCTTGGTGACACCTATAATCCGTCATGAAAAAGTCACCCAAACCTTAGGTGGAGACAACCCCAAAATTCTCAAAATAATTTTTCAAACCCACCTAACCGGTTCCAACCTAACGGTTTGATCTCGAACCGTCCCTTCAACAACAATCCTCGAAGTTTTAACAATCAATCAAATCTAGAAAGATTGGTATCCAACTTCATAGCATCTCAAGACGCTAGATTGTCCAAGTTTGAAGCCGATTTCAAACAAAAACAAAGCGAGTTGACCAACAAAATCGACACAGTATTGAAGGCCATCACTGATCGATTGGCAGAATCACTTCCTAGAAACACGGTTAAGAACCCGAAACTGAGTACCTCTCTAGTTTTGTCTGCTCGTTATTACCCTACCATAGATCCCCAATGCTCATCACACCCCTCCACTTCAATCAATGCTATCAAAACATGTTCCAAGGAGGCAAACATTTCCAAGACAAGCCAGCTGCAACTAAGGACCGGGAGCGGAACGCAACAACCAGAGGAACCCAAACTAACTCTTGAAGATGAATTCCAGGATTTGCATCTCAACCTACCGGTTCTCAAAGTCCTAGCTCACGCTCTAATCTATAACGCAATATTGGATAAATACGTGGAAAGCTTAGAACTAGGCAAAAACAGATCAGCATTCGTCCAAGGTGAAGTATCTGCCAAGATGGAAGACCCCGAGCTATTCACTTTACCTTGTAGATTAGGGGATTCAAAACCCTTTGAAACCTTAGTTGATTTAGGATCATGTGTGAACATAATCCTACTATACCTCTTCAAAAATATTAACATAGGACTATTGGAAGAGACTGGCCACATCTTCGGGTTGGTTGAAGGAACCAAATCTTACCCCATAGGAATTGTCAAAGACGTAGAAGTCCACATAGGAAAACTGAAACTATTAAATGATTTCTACCTAATCGACATAAAGAAAGACCCCGAAACCCCTTTGCTTGTAGGAAGAGGATTTCTTGCAACCGCCAATGCAGTTATAGACTGTAGGATGGCCAAGATAGCAGTAGGAGAAGGAATCACTAGGTCGGTATTCGGTGTAAAAGGAGTCAATTTAGGTGAGGAGAAAGCACCATATTGGACCACGCTTGGAAAAGGGAATCATACAAACCACGCCCTAGCTCGGATAGAGTAGGCGCATAAATCCCTTACTACGCTAAGAAAGACTTCTTAAATTGCCATTTGCCCGGAGAATGGGAAATTGCTAGAGATGCTGAGATCAATCCTTTTAAGGATGTCCTTGTGTTTAGAATAATGGTTGAATTTTTAGGAGCCATACCCATAAACCTTAAGAGTAACATGTAGGAATCGGAGGACTTAATTAACAACCTAATAAACTGGAATAAACCACCTAAAAATGGAGATGGAGCATGGCATGTCAAGATTAGACAAATTGATCCAGACGGAGAAGAGTTTACCAAAACCCTACAATCGATCCCTACCACTGGAAAGCTCTTCGAGAGAGAAAGTCCAAGGGAGATCATTGACTTGGACCACTTCTATGACACTTGAACGTGTGACTTCGAGTCTAGCTATAAGACTCGTAAATAAAGAAGAGCGCTTCATGGGAGGCAACCCAATGTTTACTTTTCCTGCACTTAGGAGTGTCGTGTGTTTTAATTCTTTATTGTTTGTTTAATTATGTTTGAATGAATTTTGTAATCATGCTTTGTTTGTTTACAACTTCGTCTTATTTTGAAATCAAATGTATTTTGCAACAAAATAAGTATAGGGGAATATATCCGGTTTTTAATGTCACACCCGCCAAGGCGGAAACGCAGGGCGTAACGAGAATGGATATCATCACAACACAATGGTGTCTATATAGAGAACTATAATGCATAAAAGAAACCAAGGTATAGACACGAGGTGTCATGAAAATACCCAAACAAATATAAAAGATAACGGGCGTCTTGTATTGAATCAAAAAGGGTTCACGTCAATACTAAGACATGCAAAAACATCCAAAATAAACCTAAGCAATACAAATCAACAACGTTCAATATTCAATCAAACGAAAAGTAAACTAAGAGATTTAAACTCCGCATGCAGCCTATGGTCTCTCTAGCCACTTCTCTTATTCTTAAGATCTTCATGATGCTCACCTGAAAATAATGCTTAAAAACGTCAACACAAATGTTGGTGAGAGTCATAGGTTTAAGGCATGAAAATCGAAGCTTATAAACAATTACTGTGATTAATGAAAACATGGAAGGACAATTATTGTACTATCATACAAGCTAACATGAAAATGTAACCATAACGAGCATGGGAACGGAACGTGTCCCTCGATCCAACAAGTATCAACACTTGGGTAGGAACGTTACCCCCGATCCAAATACACATAAGCATTTAGCACGTAACATACAATAGCCAAGTAAAGTCCATACACTTTCAAAATAAAGACACATAATCACAGTAATTAGAACATTTCAAATCCATTTGCATTATTTCCATCCTAATTTAAAAGCAATGTAAAAAGAGGGATTATGAAACTCACATGAATGCTCAAAGCGCAGCTTCCAATTCCTATCACGCACTATACAAATAAATAAACATGGTTACACGTGACCAAGCTAAAAGCTCTAGTCCATGTAACACACATATGATAGATGTCTAAGGGTTTGATTAACCATCATGGGTCACCCCGACACCTTGCCCAACCTTAACCACCTCATTAACACTTTACACTAGTTACTTACAATTTATTCAGAATTACAAAATTTTAGTGTATCTTTACGTACTTAAAAACCTTACTTGCTGACCTCCATAATTCATATTAAAAGTCACCTAAGTTAATTTATGAGTTTATTAACTACCTTGTGATTCTCAAGTATTAATTACATGTGCAACTACCTCAAATAAAATCCAACTTCAAAATTATTCAAATTCGGATCTGATTGCACACTAAAATGTTTGACCTTGCTAACTATACTTAAACAACTAATCAAAGACTAAATATTGGTGTGAGGTTAATAGACATATAGAACTTAACTATTGTAGAAGGGCTAAGCTTAATTCCAATTTTAATTATATGTTTTACCCTCTCAAACATGACCTAATTCTAACCTGTATTGACTGTTTTGACCACTTTTCTTGAAAAAATTATTTGAATGACTTCCCGACATTAAAAACCTTTGAGGCCGGATTATCTAGAAAGTAGACTATATAAAGTTAATTTTAGGCTTAAGAAGATCAATAAAAGCTATCTGTATGACCGAGTTATGACTTCCGCAAGGTGACCTAAAATTCTGATCACATTCCAGTTACGAATTTAACATGATAAACTCTAATCATTCACATCTAAACCCTAATTAAACCCTAAAAATGATTTTTAATGTTTAAAATCCATTAATTATAGATTTTTAAAACCCTAATGATCCATCAATGATTATGTTACATGAATACATAAATCTAACTAGGATGAATACACTTACCTTGAATGCTAGCACCTAAACAACAAGTTCTTGTGGTTACTTGGATCAATCATAAATAACTTACACTTCTTATAAATGCTTAACTCTTAAAAACCAAGAATTGACGTAGCAATGCATGCAACACGTCTTTCATTTCCATTATCACCACATATGGACAAATGGAATACTTAACACCAAACTCATATGCACACAAAATAAGATAATCATTTACCTCTAAAATGACATCATGTACATATGTAAACCACTTCAACATACATATAGAACACATAGCACGCAAGAAACATACAAAATAGACACTTAGCCATTTTTAAAGGTATAAACTAACCTGCTCAAATCACGGTTGTCACAGTATCCCCTCCTTATGGAAATCTCGTCCCCTTTACACATAATCTTTACACTTCTTTATCAACGCCTAACTCTTAGTACCCTAAGTAATTGACGTAGCAATGCATGCAAACACGTCTTCAATTTCCTTTATAACCCACACTTGTGAACAAAGGAATACTTAACACCAAACTGCATATTGCACACAAAATAAGATAAATTCTTATCCTCTAAAATGACATCATGCACATATGTAAACCACTTAGCACACATAAAATCACATAGCACAACACTTAAACACATAAAATGAACCCTTAGCCATTTCTAAAGGTATCACTAACCTGATTAAATCACGGTTGTCACAGTATCTTGCATTTCTTAAGGTATCCATAACCTGATTAATCAAGGTTGTCACACTCTTATGAAATCCGTCCCGAGATTTAACTAGTTGGTTCAACAGTACGATCAACAAATAACTGAGGATACTTAGACTTCATATATTCTAAACTCAGGACCACGTTTTGAATTCCACCTAACTTTCACAAGTGCTATTTTCCTACGTTTTAACTTCTTAATTTCTCGATCCATAATCTCTACAGGTTCCTCGACAAAACGAAGTGTCTTGTCGACCTTGATCTCATCCAATGGCACATGCAAATTAGCATCTGCCAAACACTTCTTCAGATTTGACACATGAAAGGTGTCATGCACACTATTCAACTCCTCAGGTAACCTCAACCTATAAGCTACAAGGTCAATCCTTTCAAGGATCTCAAACGGTCCTACATATCTCGGTGCTAACTTACCCTTCTTTCCAAAATGAACTACGCCCTTCCAAGGCGTCACCTTTAACAATACACGATCTCCCACCTCAAACTCTAACGGCTTACGCCTATAATCAACATAGCTCTTTTGACGATCTCTCGCCGCTTTGGGCTTTTCCTTTACCAACACTACCTTATCAGTCGTTTCTTGTACTAACTCAAGTCCAGTCAAACTACTCTCTCCAATCTCTGCCCATAGAACAGGCGACCTACATTTCCTTCCATACAAAGCTTCAAACGGAGCACACCGAATGCTCAAATGATAACTACCACCAAAATCGATAACACATGCCCTCATTATATCTTCCAAAGTCTGAATCATACGTTCACTTTGTCCATCCGCTTGAGGATGCTAAGCAGTACTCAAATCCAATCGCGTCTCTAACACTTTCTGCAGCGTCTGCCAAAACCACGAGGTAAATCATCCATCTCAATCTGAGTTGATCGTCACCAGAATTCCATTCCTTGCTATTATCTCATCAATATAAATCCTTGCCAACTTCACATCTTGAAATCTTCTTGTATAGCTAGAAAATGAGCTAACTTGGTCAGTCTATCGACCATCACCCAAATCACATCATACTCACTACTTTGACCTTGGAAATTTAGTGATAAAATCCATGGTGATTCTATCTCATTTTCACTCAAGTATCTCAGGCTGTTGCAGCAAGCCAAAAGTCTTTGACATTGCAGCCTTCACCTCTTAAACAAATCCGACAATTGCTAACATAGGTAGCTATATCCTTTTCTACACGTGGCTACCAATACATGTCTCCAAGGTTATAGTACGTCTTATCCGCTCCCGGATGTACCAAGTACCTTGATGCATGGGCCTCATCCATTACACTTCCTACCAATAGAACCCAAATTCGATCCATAAAGTACAAACTCTCGTCTCCTTTTCTTTCCATCTGTTGATCTAAACCATGTAGCCTTTCTGCGAGTACGTTCTCTTGCTTGAACGCCTCACTTTGGGCTGCCAGTATCATTCCTCTTACTCGTCTTGATTTCACTCTCTCCTTTCTACTCAACGCATCACCCACTACATTCGCTTTATCGGAGTATCACACAAATCATTCTTCAAAGTCTGAAAAGCCTCTTCTTGTTCTACGCTCCACTCATACTTCTGATTCCTCTCAGTTAGGGAAGTAAGGGGGTTCAACAATCTTAAAAAAAAAAATTCGCGATGAACGTCGGTAGTAACCTGCCAATCCTAAGAATAATCATCCAATTCCTCACTGCCTCACTCTTACTCGGGTCCACGTGAATACGTTATGGTTGACCACGTGACCAAGAAAATGCACTTCTTCTAACCAAAACTCACACTTAGAAAACTTAGCATACAACTTCTCCTTTCTCAGTGACCCCAACACTAACTTCAGATGAACTTCATGTTCCTCTTTCGACTTTGAGTAGGCCAAAATGTCATCAATGAATACGATGACAAACCTACCTAAGTACGGTTTGCAAACCCGGTTCATTAAGTCCATGAAAACCGCTGGTGCATTGGTTAACCCAAAAGGCATAACCGTAGACTCAAAATGTCCGTATCTCGTTCGAAATGCGGTCTTTGGAATGACATCCTCATGCACTCGTAGCTAATGATAACCTGATCGAAAATCTATCTTTAAGAAAGGACACGCTCCTCGTAACTGATCAAACAAGTCATCAATCCTAGGGAGTGGATAACGGTTTTTAACAGTTAATTTGTTCAACTCCCTATGATCAATACACATGCGAAAAGAACCATCCTTCTTCTTCATGAATAACACAGGTGCTCCTCACGGAAAATGACTAGGTCATATGAAACCCTTGTCTTGCAACTCTCAAAGTTGTTCAGACAATTCTTGCATTTCTGAGGGTGCTAGACGATATGGAGACTTCACGACTGGCGTCGCTCCATGAACCAAATCTATGCGGAACTCAACTTGTCGTCGTGGTGGTCATCGACAAATCTTCCGAAAACACATCAATAAAATCTCGTACGACGGAAATATCACTCAATTTTGGTTCATCTACCTTTGTGTTCATTAAGGTTTTCATGACTCCTTGAGTACGTTCACCATGAACCCGAAGTATCTCATCACCTTCCAACGGTATTCTAACCACCTTCTCATGACATACTATCACAAACTTCCTCTTGGACAACCAGTCCATTCCCCCAATCACATCAAAGCTTCCACGACTCAACGGTATCAGCGAACTCCAAGGGTTACGAACAATCGAATAGGATAACAAACGAATATCGAGTCAAAGGCTATAATGCATATAGGAGATTCCACATATGCAAATAGACGTGGATCAAATGACATAAGAATCCTTTGAAAGAAAGGATACGTATATGTACCGAATGAACACGCGAATAAAAAAAATCAACAGGCGTACCACGACAAAAGAACACATAAAAAAAATCAATACGAAAGACATAAATTCTTATACCAATTATCGACTTTACTCGTAATACCAAATTAAATAATGTTTTTATAAAAATCAATTTAAAATGAAGAAAGTCACTTTAAGTATAAAAATCATTTTAAATAATAATGAAATTGTCTTAAATGTAGTCTTTGAAAAATTTATTCTGGTTGTCATAAAAAAATCTAGAGATGGTTATCTAATGGTATATCGTACCTTACCACTATGAATCACTTTAAACCAGCTTTTTATAATAAAATAAAATTTATTAAACCACTTAAAAAATTTCATATCCTATTTGTATAGACCATTTAAACATATTCTTTTTACAAAGATCATTTTAAACACAGTTTTTCTCAAACACTAACACAATACTTCCAAAGAGTTTTTATAATTAGACATCAATTATGAAATATGTTACTCAAACAAATGACACCATAATACCAACAGGGATCGTAAAACACCGTACAGACTCTAACACAATTCTATTGTTTGAAAACGAAAGAAAATACCAGGAACCATATACTCAAAATAAAATCAAACGAACTCGTACAAGAAAACTCATGCAAGACGTTACGTACCCAAAAGAAAACGTAAGGTCTTATCCAAAATAACGATCAACAGAGCAAACCTAAAAGCATCAATACTAACACGTCGCCAACGGGTTACGAAAACCAAGGGATATACAAAGAAGGGAGTAATGATCCACACTAATATGTTAGGAACAATTAGTGCTTAAAAGAAACCTTTGATACTCATACGAGTAATCAATGCAACGAAAGAACTAACGAAACACGCCTATATCCGAAAGAGCAGATCCAAACAACCAATATACATCAAGGCATAGAATGGGAAAAATAGGGTATCCTTACTAACAAAGTACAATAAAGGGATGCTAAGCTTAGACTTAGGAAATCCAAACAAACAATCGAGCAAATGAGCAACCTTCATAATAGTAATACTAAGTATCCGTAAATACTAGATAGAAGGGAAACTTACTATCTCTACAACTCAACTCAACAAATCCTCCAATTAGGGTAAGAGAAAAATTCTCTACCCATATTACCATCTTTATCATGAATACACATATAAAAAAACATATTACACTACCACCTTACAACCAAACACAAATAAATGCAATCATGGTCACAAGTCTACATGTGTGACGCCTTTATAATTATGTTGGCCACCATAATTATAAGTGCCTCCTTTCACACGTGTACTTACTTCCAAGACTACCCATTACAATCATAATTTACATATAAGCACATATACCACATTGCACATCTTAAACCACTCAAACTTAACACATAAAGGATGCTCCATCAAATAACTACTTGCTTATATCAAAGTAAAATCGAAACGACATAAAGGAACGAAAGTCTCACAATAATTCCCAGAATACGAAATATCTGCAAGAAATAATCAATAACAACATGACGAGGTAAAGGACAGGATAAACTTATGCTGGGCCTCCGCAAGAATCACCCGACTCTGTGGGTCCAGCCCTATTACGCGCATTCGACAAATGATCAACTATCTTATCTCCTTCAGTTCCACAAGAGGCTCCTTATAACGCTTAAGTCCAGTTGGGAAAACGGTTCCTCAACGAGACTTCTTACGGGTGGGGGAAAAACATAGCTAAAATACAAAGAAAGTAATACATATCATATCCGATAATGGTAGACAAAATAACTAAATGAAAACTTAACAAAATAGGAAAATATAAGCTATGCAATATAGCGGGGAAGCATAGCAATGTTCCTCCTTTGACTTTGAGTAGGCCATAATGTAATCAATGAATACGATGACAAACCTACCTAAGTACGGTTTGCAAACCGGTTCATTAAGTCCATGAAAACCGCTGGTGCATTGGTTAACCCAAAAGGCATAACCGTAGACTCAAAATGTCCGTATCTCGTTCGAAATGCGGTCTTTGGAATGGCATCCTCATGCACTCGTAGCTGATGATAACCTGACCGAAAATCTATCTTTAAGAAAGGACACCTCCTCATAACTGATCAAACAAGTCATCAATCCTAGGGAGTGGATAACGGTTTTTAACAGTTAATTTGTTCAACTCCCTATGATCAATACACATACGAAAAGAACCATCCTCCTTCTTAATGAATAACACAGGTGCTCCTCACGGAAAATGACTAGGTCCTATGAAACCCTTGTCTTGCAACTCTCGAAGTTTTTCAGACAATTCTTGCATTTTCAAGGGTGCTAGACGATATAGAGACTTCGCGACTGGCATCGCTCCATGAACCAAATCTATACGTAACTCAACTTGTCGTCGTGGTGGTCATCGACAAATATTCCGGACACACATCAATAAAATCTCGTACGATGGAAATATCACTCAATTTCGGTTCATCTACCTTTGTGTTCATTAAGGTTTTCACGACTCCTTGAGTACGTTCACCATGAACCCGAAGTATCTCATCACCTCCAACTGTATTCCTAACCACCTTCTCATGAACATTACTATCACTAACATTCCTCTTGGACAACCAGTCCATTCCCACAATCACATCAAAGCCATCACGACTCAGACGTTATCAACGATCACCAAAGTGTTATGAACAATCAAATAGGATAGCAAAACGAACATAAGTCAAAGGGCAAAATGCATGATAGGAGATTTCACATATGCTAATAGATGTGAATCAAATGACATAAGAATCCTTTGAAAGAAAGGATACGTATATGCACCGAGTGAAAGCGCAAACGAAAGAAAATCAACAGGCGTACCACGACAAATGAACACATAAAAAATATCAATACGAAAGACAAAAATTCTTATACCAATTATCGACTTTACTCAAAAGGCCAAATTAAATAATTTTTTTTAAAAATCAATTTAAATTAAGAAAGTCACTTTAAGTATAAAAAATATTTTAAATAATAATGAAATTGTCTTAAATGTAATCTTTGAAAAATTCATTTTGGTTGTCATAAAAATCTAGAGATGGTTATCTAATGGTGTATCGTACCTTACCACTATGAATCACTTTAAACCTGCTTTTTATAATAAAATAAAATCTATTTACAAAGATCATTTTATACACAGTTTTCTCCAAACACCAACACAATACTTCCAAAGGGTTTTTATAATTAGACATCAATTATAAAATATGTTACTCAAACAAAGGACACCATAATACCAAAAGGGATCGTAAAACACCATACAGACCCTAACACAATTCTATTGTTTGAAAACGAAAGAAAATACCAGGAACCATATACTCAAAATAAAATCAAACAAACTCGTACAAGAAAACTCATGCAAGACGTTACGTACCCAAAAGAAAACGTAAGGTCTTATCCAAAATAACGATCAATAGAGCAAACCTAAAAGCATCGATACTAACTAACGCGCCACGGGTTACGAAAACCAAGGGATATACAAAGAAGGGAGTAATGATCCACACTAATATGAGTAATCAATGCAACGAAAGAACTAACGAAACGTGCCTATATCCGAAAGAGAGATCCGAACAAACAATCAAGCACCGAGTAACCACAATAATAATAATAATACTAGGTATCCGCAAATACTAAATAGAAGAGAAACTTACTATTTATACAACTCAATTTAACATATCTTCCAATTAGGGTAAGAGAATAACTCTCTACCCATACCACCATCCTTATCTTGAATACACATATAAAAAAAACATATTACACTACCACCTTACAACCAAACACAAATAAATACACTCATGGTCACAAGTCTACGTGTGTGATGCCTTTATAATTATGTTGGCCACCATAATTATAAGTGCTTCCTTTCACACGTGTACTTACTTCCAAGACTACCCATTTCAATCATAATTCACATATAACCACACATACCACATTGCACATCTTAAACCACTCCAACTTAACACATAAAGAATGCTCCATCAAATAACTACTTACTTATATCAAAATAAAACCAAAACGACATAAAGGAACGAAAGTCTCGTAACAATTCCCAAAATACAAAATATCCGAAAGAAATAATCAATAACAACATGACGAGGTAAAGTATGGGATAAACTTATGTTGGGCCTCGTTGGGTTTGACTTTGCCTCCGCAAGAATCACCCGATCGCGGGTCCAGCCCTATTACGCGAAATACCGACAAACGATCAACTATCCTATTTCCTTTGGTTCCAAAGAGGCTCCTTATAATGCTTAAGTCCAGTTGGGAAAACGGTTCCCCAACAAGACTTCTTACGGGTGGGGGAAAACATTGCTAAAATACTAAAAAAGTAATATATATCATATCAGATAATGGTAGGCAAATAACAAAAATGACCAACTTAAGCAAAATAACGAGATATAAAAACCCCCCCCTATGCAATAATAGAGGGAAAGCATAGCAGTTTTAGCATCAAACACTTAAGCCCTAAATGCATCTACATGAAGGACCCTTAGGTTATAGTCTAGGCTCAACCACCTACTTCACTAATAAACCTTTTGGCTTCTGAAACCAATCTGTCCACACCAGACGCCAAGAGTGGAAACCGCGAGGCCGCGACGAGATATGGAATCAACAACAACACATTGCGCTTAAAGAGAAACAAAAACAATGCTAAAATACAAGGTATAGACACGTAGTGTCATGAAAATACCCAAACACATCAACACAATCCAAAAGGCGTCTGACATTGAAATGAAGGCAGTTCATGTCAACGTCATGACATGCAAACATTCATACATCCAAAACAAATAACGAAATCTAGATAACTAAACTTCGCCAGCTGCCTACGGTCCATCTAGCCACTTTTCCTAACTTTAATCTCATCCTGCTGAATACCTGAAAATGATGCTTATACGTCAACACAATGGTTGGTGAGAAACATAGGTTTTCAGACACACATATTCAATCTATTACTAAAAACGATTTATCTAATTTCTGTGATTATAAAACAATACATTTTGCATGACAATTATACTAACTAACATACAAGCTAGCATGCAATTCAATCCAATCATATCAAACCAACAAATCATATACTGGGTAGGTGTACCTATCCGATCCCTCATAACCCACACTGAGTAGGCGTACTCATTCGATCCCTCAAACACCAGCAGATGACCTAACATCCTCTTGGATCATCCCAAAAGTCCCTGTGGTTCCTCTAGCCCAGGCCATAGATACCCGCAAGTAACCCTCCTGTCTAGGCTACAATACCTTCCACTAAACAGGCCATGGATACCCGCAAGTAACCCTCCTGACTTAGTCACACATCAATATCACATCACATAACATGTAGCACATAACGCATATCAGTCACATAATAGTCCATGCATTTACACTAACACATAATCACAAAAAATTTAAACTCATTTCCATACTTGCATCATTTCCATCCCAAGTTTAAAACGCAATAAAAAGTGGGACTATGTTAACTCACCTCAATGGCACAAAACCACTTCCAATTCCTATCACGCAACTATACAAACAAATAAACACGGTTTCACGCGACCAAGCTAAAAGCTCTAGTCCATGTAACACACATATGATGGATGTCCAAGGGTTTGATTTACTATCATGGGTCACCCCGACACCATGCCCAACCTTAGCCACTTCATTAATACATTACACTAGTCAACTATAATTTATTCAGAATTGCAGAATTTTAGTGTATCCTTACTAACTTAAAACCTTACTTGCTGACCTTCATAAATTATACCAAAAACCACATAAGTTCATTTATAAGTTTAATAACTACCTTGTGATTCCCAAGCTCTCATTATGTGTGCAACTATCCTAAATAAAATCCAACTTCAAAACTGTCCTAATTCGGATCTGATTGCACCTTAAAATGTATGGCCCTAATTACCATACTTAGACACGCAATCAAAAGCTCTCCTTCTAGGGTTTCTTTATATACATATTAAAACTAATCACTGTAGATTAGCTATCACTAATTCCACTTTTAAATTAGGGTTTTATCCTCTTAACATACTTATTCTGACCCTAATCACTGTTTTGACAACTTTTCTTGTTACAACCAATTGACTAACTTCCCAACCTCAAAAACCTTTGAGGCCAGACTTTTTGAAAACTAGACTTTCTGAACTATAATTTAACGTAATATTCATTAAAAAACGTTTAATCAATAAGATATCATCAGTTGACCACAGCATAAAATATGCCAACTCTAAATCATGTTCTACAACGCAAACCTAACAACAACAAGCAGATCATGAACCTAAACTAAACCCTAATCATCATACCATCATTAAATTTCATATATAATCTGTAACTTATGTAAACCCTAGATCTATCATAAATTATGTTACATGAATATCATAAACTAACTAAGATGAACATACTTACCTTGAATGCTAGCACCTTAACAACAATTCTTGAATGTTCTTGGATCAAACATAAAATTCGGCACTCCTAGGGTTTTGGGGGCTGATATTTGGTCGACAAAGGGTATGGTAAAAAGAAAATATGTGGCAAGGTTATTGTTATATTTATACCCAAGTGAATTCTTATTCCCTTAAGACTTAGAGTTTGACAAAGTTTGGGCTTCCTAATCCTTATCCTAAACCCTAGTCGATCGTCCCCCCCCCCTTTTCTTACTAATTTTTTATTTAATTAATAATTAACTAATTATCTTTATTACCTTAAGTTTTCATAAAAACCTAAGCTAATTTGGGTAAACCTTTTTACATAAACGCAACTTACTAAACTTTCTAAAAATAACTTTTTATTTCACATTTCACTTTCTATATTTAGAAAGTCTACTATAAGTATCCAAATTTCACTCACTTCACTTATTTCCAACATGATGCGTTTCCCATAAACGCTTAACACAAAATCATCCAACTATTGACGTAGCATTTCATGCAATATGCCATTCCATTCCATTATCACTATACGTGAACAAATGGAATGCTCATCACCAAACATAAACGCACTTAAAATAAGATGATCATTCACCTCAAAATGATATCATACGCCTATTCAAATCACTTAGCACACATATATAACACATAGCACACAAGAATCACACAAAACAAACTCTTAGCCATTTCTAAAGGTATCACTAACCTGATTAAATCACGGATGTCACATTGCAGTGTAGTATAGCCAGTACTCAGGGGTTGTTATCATTCTCTAGGGAATAGCGTCTGAAGGGTCGAACTAAACCTAACTAAGATCTAAGGGTTTGAGAGAAGATTATTTTTGTATTTTTATGTTTTTATGAAAGCAAATAAAATTCAGGTTTAGAGATGGGTTTTGGTTTTAAACTAATTAAACTAAACTACTTTGGTAAAAACTTATAAGGTAAACGAACGTATTTACTTAATCATGCATTACTCCTTACTTTGCTTCTTCTAATCCTATTGCTTTGTCGCACTTGTGATGATCTGTGTAAGTATTTCCTAGGTTATGGACTATTTACACGAATCTGCCGTCTATGTAATATTCCGTTAAGGCAACACAGAGGTAAGGTAGTATGAAGACTATTACAAGGCCCCTAAGAGTACATCACATGCATTAAAACACTTAAGAGGGATCAACCATATTAGGGATAAGGTAGTATGAAGACTGTTACCGATGGTATCCTTTCTAGACACTCGCGTTTCCCTCGACGTCTATGCTAATGTAATATTTTATAGCTAGTTTTCTAGAGCCTAACGCGCACATCCATCACAAGAAGCAATATTAAAAAGATCTACAAACTAAGTTTTATGCAATCATAAGTAAATACTAATGGATCCAGCCTAGCATGTTAAAAACATGCGAAGAACAAAAATCAATCAAACAACACATAGACATATTGAAAGATTAAAGGATAAATGACTTCACTTGATTAAAACATGTGTTTAAGGCTGAATGGCAGATACTAAGCAGGTGTTTTTCACACCTAAAATACAGGCCTAAGTAGCAGCCAAATTTATCTTTTAAAACTAGGGTTCAGATCCTAAAAGTCTACCACCTCTTAAAAACCCTAACGACGAGTTTAATATATATGTTTATCGGACGCGGACAGCCGTTCGTAAGGTTTCTGACGCCATCGCTCCTCCGAATCTTCTAGGGTTTCTTTTGAGCCGACTACGTTCTGACGTCGTCTTGGAAATCTTGACGCTATCGCTTGTATGATATGACGTCGTTGCTAGGAATCGCGACGCCGTCTTCAGGCATTGTACAAAATTTTTCAAGAGACTTTGGTATAGAGTTGTAGTGTTAGGATTATGAAAAAGACTCGGTCACCCCGTGTATAATCTAGAATAGCATGACGAATAGTATTGGGTCGGGCCTTTAGCCCACTTGTAAGCCCATACTCAAGCCCATTGGGGCATAAACACTCATGTATATAAACCCCTTCCTAGCCATGGGAAGGGGTTGGTTGTTCATTTTATGATAATACTTTATCTTGCATTTTCTCTCTCTAGAAATATCACTTTCTCTCTCTAAGATTAAGTAGCCAACCCATCATCTCTTGCTTGTGTTATGATATCCAATATACTACAATTGGTATCAGAGCCCATGGGATGATTAGCTAGATTGTGTGTGTGTTTCCTTGGTTAGTTTAGATCAAAAGTTTGGTTTTTGATGGTTTATGGTTCTTATTCTTGGAACTCTTTGTTTTCTCATATTTGTGATGTTAAAGTTAGTGATTCTATAGTTGTTATATCTATAAACTTCTTGGACCAAGTTGTGCAAAGAAACCAGTGAAACGTTCAAAAGGGTGGATTTTTTGGTGTTTTAGGTAAGAAAAAGTTCGCTATTTTCTTCGTTGCGTGTTGACCTTCTAAGACATCTCGTTTGCGTTTTGGTGTGAAGAAAGTACATTGCGTTTTGTCATTTGGGTTAGTACTATGTACTGCATTTTGTCTTATTAGATGTGGCCGTTTTGATCATGCGTTTTGTCCTAGAGGTTTGCGTTTTGGTCATTGCGTTTTGGACTGCCAGGATTGCGTTTTGAAGACTTTCGTTCGTTTTGGTCTGGGGAGACTCTGCCATTTTTAATTGGTTTGTTGGTTTGATCAAGTCTTAGGATTCCATTGCGTTTTGACTAGTTCACTGCGTTTTGATAAAACTCAAGACTCTTCATTGCGTTTTGACAATTTATACACTGCGTTATTGATCATATTGGTTGCGTTTTGATCTAATCTCAAGATTTTCATTGCGTTTTGACGAATTTTTCACTGCGTTTTGACAAAACTTCATTGCTTTTTGGCCTCTAAGTTTCATTATCAAAACATTAAGTTTTACATTAATTCAACCAAACCAAATCTCAATCAAACAACATATCACCTAATTCCAAACATAATCAATCACTTTTAACATACATCACTAATCATGATCGATCAACTTAATTCATATCACAAGGTATCACTATGGCTAATCTTCAGAGGACATCCCATATGGTGCCAGTTCCGTACCCGACCACCTAGATGCTCGATAGGCTGACTTTGCGTCATGGCAACAACGCTATTCCGTTTCTATACTGGCGGGGTATAGGAGAATGGGGGTAAAATCATAATGTAATTGATGAATGGGCCATTTCAGAGGGGAACCACGCGTGGAATCGTTGTTGATGGAACTGAAGGTCAATCAATCTGGGTCCATGAACGTACTCGAGTTTATTATGATCTGTCGCAGGATGAGTTGGATAGGTACAATGCAGGACATTCGTGGCAACAAACATCATACTTCAAGGTCTACCAAAATGATATCAATTCACTTATTAATCATTACATGTGCAATGGACATTATGGGACATATGTGAAGATGATTTGGAAGGTCGAATTAAAAAAGTAGATCGTGATATCCAATTGGTATGATGACTGTGAACACTTTCTGTTTAGAACAAAGGAGAAACCATTCACGTCTACTATGTCTGATTTGCCCAAGTCATAATGACTTGAGGAACATCATAAGATGAAAATGTAAAAAATGAAGTGACTCAAGTTGTGAATAACATGCTGCCTGAATGGGGTAGATTTGTTACAGCTGTGAAACTTAACACATGCCAACGAGAATAAGATGATGTTGGAACGTCTCACACAACAGACAGTTGATCCTCTTGCCTTGATATCCTGTTTCACTCAACATTATCATTCTCAGTCATCAACAAATCCACCGACCACATATCATCAACACACATCTCTGCTGACACCTCAGCATTGATTGATTTGGGACTTTCTCCAACTGACAAACCTAATCGAGAACCTAACCAACATACTTGCCTTACTCACACACAGTCTTACAATACTTCCTCCTAAAACAAACATCACTCAGAACCTATCGAACCCAAAGGAATCAGCTATAGTACAAGATGGGCAGGGTTGTTGTTCAGTATGTTCAGGGTCGACCCAAACAGGAGGAAGGGTAATAATGCACTGGGTGAGGGTGCAGTTGGTTTTGGGAGAGCACATAACAAGTGACGGAATGCTACTGCGGGTCAAGCTAGGTAGGTTAAGTGCTACATCTGCAATGGGTCGGCCACATAGCAGGAACTGCACTCAACCCAAGCAGTTCCACTTGAACTCCGTATAATTAAAGACAAAGTGTTGCCGATGCATGCTCAAGGAATGGTGGTAGGCTTGATTGGAAAGAGCAGTTAATTATTCTAGCTGTGTGGACAGGACAATGCTATGAGGAAGTTGTAGATGAGTAAACGGTTCAAGGACTTAGCTCTCAATGTGGATAATGTGTTTCTATGCCTGATATTGACTGTGTGTTGATGCGTATGATTCTGATGTTGATGAGGCTCCTATGGCACAAACTATGTTCATGGCTAATCTATCATCCGCAGATCCAATTTGTGATGAAGCCGGTCCGTCTTATGATTCAGACGTCTTATCTGAGGTACATGACCATGATCACTATCAAGATGCTGTTTGTGATCATCATGAAGAACACGAGATGCACGACAATGTACAACTAAACCACGTTTGTTGACTACATGCGGATTATACGAGTGGGATAGTAATTTGACTCCTTATGATAGTATGTAAGGACAACCAATGTGCCGGTTGTACAAAATAAATGGCATTTATGGTTCCACAATGATGCATATGTGATCATAGATAAATGATTGTTCTTGAATCTGATGTTATCTGTCTCTATAACCCGGAACTACAGTAGTTAATAATTTGTTAAATGCTTGAACTTCGCCAACATATAAGGTTCAAGGGAAATGGATGAAAGACGGGCCAGGTTTGAATTAACTGAACGGGAACAAAAGATTGATGAGCAACTCAGAATAGTTATATGTGACCGTAATATTAAGGAAGAGAATTTGAAAAAAGGAAACTTCTATTCTGTAAAATTGCAATTGCCTCAACCATCCAACATTACAAGTTATGGTAGATGAGTTACATCTTTTGAAAAGGATTTTAATCAGAAAGAAAACAAATACTTGAAGAATTTTTTGTACTTAAATGCTTATAAAGATAAGGTCAAGTATAAACTTATTCAAACAAGGCCAGTCTATTAAAACAATTTCACATGATGGTGTAAAACTAGGTCTTATGTATGATGAAGTGAATAAGTTTAGCCATTGGCTACAAGAACTACCTACTGTTTACATCGTGCATGGCAAGCCTCAAACTGCCCTGTATAGTGGTCATGATAATTGTCAACCCAATCATGCATTCGGCCGTTAGTACGTGACGGGGAGGAGACCCTAGACTTTACCCTTTAAATTTCTAGGAAGAAAATGAATCGAAAAAATGAAAGCTAATGAATGTATGGATAATACGTCATATCACACACCCAATTTACTCGAAGAGAATTTTTTAGCGACTTCACACCACAGAAACAACTAACCCCAGAAAAATATTTTGGTCTCAAGATATTTGTTAAGATGAAAGCTGAGGCTTAAAGAGCAGAACAACAGACCAACTCAAAGCGTTGACTGTGTATCCTCCAAATACACCTGCAACTGCTGGTTCCCCAGAGTGCTCTCCATACTAAAGACAAGATGAAAAATCAACATTTTTACACTTAGACAACTTTTTTCCGATTTTGAGAAAACCTGTAAAGAGAATCACACCAAACTGGGATCACTAAGGGAAAGGGGCTTTGAACAACCACAAGACATGTCTACCTTAATGAGGTCATTTCCATTTTTCAAAACTCTTCAAGAACATTTTGAGGGCATTCAAAAAGCTCTAACAAAAGAAGTTAAAGAAATGAGTGATGCCTTTGTTGAGTTGGAAACTGAACTAGACCAAAGTATTGTTGAAGGAAACATGATGCGATTGAACGAAAAAACTTCTTGTCTCGAAACTTGATAATACTTAAATGCTGATGGCTTGTATAAAGATGTGTTTTATGTTTGCAACTTCGAATCTGAGCTTAATGTATCTAGATTTATGAAATGCAAAAGGCTCATAATGTTGTCAAAGCCCGTTGTCTGGATCTTGAAGCAGAGCTTCTCTTTTTCGTGATAATATTCCATAAGGTAATTATAAACGACACTTTTAAACCGGTTTTCCATCTTGAGGTAAATCACTCTAAACTTACAGTTTTAAAGTATCAAAACCTTAAGTAGTTTACAGAATAAACGTCTTCAATCCGTTAATGATACTCCTTGATTTTTAACTCCGTTTTTGTGATCGGTCACTGAAAGTTCATTCAAGGAAAAGACAACAGTCAGCCAAAGATGAAAATGAAATAACTCAACTTAATGAGGACCCGTAGTGAACTAGACCAAACACTTGATTTTAGGGCCCGAGACTTTCAGATCTCACAATTAACTGAAAGGTTAATCAGTTCTTCAAGAACAAAATGAGCTTTTTAGGGCAGAAAATGCAAAGATAAGCAAGCCCTACAAGGAAATGTTGATTCGATCAAGATTTATACTGCTAAGCATACCTGAAACAAATAACTGCCTTAAAAATGAAAATAAGAGTCTTAAGGGCACGACAGGAATTCGGCCTCAGTGTCACTTAGAATCAGGTTGAACCAAAAGTACTTGCCACCAGAAAGTTATGCTATAGAGTCGAAGTATTCCCCTCGCAAAATAGGAACAATAGGGATGATTCATCTATTTATCTCAGGCATCTTGAGGAAAGTGTAGATACACTTCGCGAAATAGTGGAAGAAGCCAAAATTGAAAGACCTTTAGATAGATCACTCGCATCTGCTTGCCGTTACACTAAGCATTCTCAGGAACTATTAGAATATGTGTTTGGCACCTGTCCAAAGGTCTTCAATCCACAAGATAAGAAGCATGTACACACTCCTAGGAAAAAGCAAGTTACCTTTACGGACCAAATTGCAACATCAAGTAGTACTACACACAAACATGTTGAGCCAATGCACACTCAGAAGTCTAATGTCCCTGTTGCTCTCTTCTACGGAGTATACTGTTGCACAGATGCTAAGCGGATCTTGGCCTAGGAGCACAAACTATAACTCAATAGAAACATAGGATCCCGCCAGCTAAAAGTGACAGCTTGAAGAAAGTAGAGACACCTTGGCAATTAGTATCAGTCTGAAAACCACGGAATCGTGTTGATCTCTAGTTTTGCTCTAAGCGTTCTCTGTAATTAATCGAATTCTCATGCGGTGTGCCAAACATGTAACAAATGTTTATTTTCATCTAATCATGATATGTGTGTGGTTACTTATTTGCACTCTGTGAATGCATCCCCCAATGTTAAAAATGATGTGCGTCATGATAATTAAGTTTGGAAACCTAAGCAAGTTACACAAGTGTGGAAAACCTAAAACATATAAAACAAATTTGACCCAATGCAAAACACTTAACAATGTTGGTTTATTAATGGATGACCCCAGGAGAAGATATTCAACCCTAAGTGATCTGTGCCTCTAACTTAGGTTCACTTAACTTACAGGATGTCAGCCATTGCTTGTGATAACCAATCGGAAACCAACAACTTTGGGGATCCAATTTTCAAACTCTCCATTCTTCGTCTATTTTCAAATGCTAGTCGTTTATAACTCGTCCTTTAGTATTGGATCAGGCTGCTCAAAACTTTTGACGAGGGATCGGCTCAAGGCTCATGAATTTCTTGAAAAGTTTATCGGGACAGTTAGATTCGGGAACGATCACTTTGGTGCTATTATGGGTTATGGAGATTATGTCATCGGTGATAGTGTAATCTCCAGGGTATACTACGTGGAAGGACTGGGGAATAATTTGTTTTCTGTCGTGTGAATTTTGGGATTCGGATTTTGGAGTTGCCTTCAGATAGCATTCTTGTTTATGTTCGTGATTACGAATGGTTTGTTTAACTGCTGTGTGGGTTCTCGTGGGTTCTGTATTTATACACTATCTCTGGTGAAGGGCTATGATGGAAGTCTCATACCAATTTGCTTGCTATCCATGATCCAAGCACCAATCATGGTATATGGCATCGACGTTTAATACTTGAACTTCGCTGTTGGTACCATCAATGATCCTTGCAAAGAAAAAGACTTGGTCAGAGGATTACCTTGATTGAAGTTTTGAAAAAGATCATCTATTTGTTCTGCATGAAATTAGGAAAGAGCAAAAAACTTTCCCACACACCCAAATCTAAAAACACCACAATTTGGAAGTTCTAAAAACCCCTTCATATGGATATATGCGTAGTACGTGCGTGTGCAAAACTATCAAAGGAAGAAATACATCTTGGTAAGGTTATTGTATTACTTCGGTTTACGTGGGTCAAGTTTTTGAGATCAATTAAGATTGAAACACCAACGGTTGTTCATCATAATTTCTGAAGCAAATACATGTCGGTCTCAACAAAACTGTTAGATTCATCCGCACGACAATGGAAACTGAATTTTTTATATGTCTACAAGACACTCTGTGATGGATTACTATGAATGTGTTGGAATCTTTCCCAAACAGTCTAGTGCCAAGAGGACTCCACAGTAGAACGGCGTTGTCGAAAGATGAATCTGAAACTCTTGTTCGAGTAGCTCGGACATATGCCTAATCTTTCTCAATAAGGCACGTGATTCTTTGGGCTGAAGCTGTGGCTACTGCCTGTTACACCCAAAACCGTTCCCTTATTCACACACGTCACGACAAAACCCCATATGAGTTAGTACACAATAAGAAGCCTGATCTCACATTTTTCTGGGTCTTTGGTGCTCTTTGTTACCCTACAAATGACAGCGAGAATCTTGGAAAACTACAACCAAGGGCTGATATTGGAATTTTCATTGGATATGCACCGAGCAAGAATGAAAGGTTTTTACAGTAAGAATCTAAACTAGCGAACCCGACAAATCATGGAAAGTATTCTCGTTTCAATTCGATTGAGCTGACTGAGCTTATTGGCTCTGGTATTATCCAGTCAAGGAACCCCCGCTCCATAAAACATGCTTGGAGCCTGGACCCATCAGTTCAGGGCTCGTACCCAATCCTGCTCCTGTTCTACCATATGTACCTCCCACAAATAAAGAATTGGAGATGTTATTCCAACCTATGTTTGATGAATATTTTTTTCCGCCGGGTAACCGTCAGGATCCTCTTCCTAGTGTAGTACAAGACCCTGTCATTCCTACAGGTCCTTCAGTATCTATGTCTATTGATCTCGACGCACCATCGGGAAGTCATACATCATCACCATTGGATCATCATTCCTCTTCGGTACATCATGGTGTAGCAGGTGAGCAATATGCAGAAGTTAATCCGTTTGCTGCAGCTGATCACGAACCATTTGTTAATGTGTTCGCCCCAGATCCAACCACTGAAGCTTCATCATCTGGGGAAATCATGATGCCCGAACTCAACCAATCCACTCAACCTCATGAACATATCCGGAAATGGACTGACTCTCATCCTCTTGATAACATTATTGGGAATCCCTCTAGACCGGTATCCACTCGGAAATAGCTTGCTACGGATGCTTTGTGGTGCTTCTACAATTCCGTACTGTCCAAAGTCGAACCGAAAAACTTCCAATCTGCAGCTACTGAAGACTGCTGGTTTCAAGCCATGCAAGACGAAATCCATGAATTTGATCGACTAGACGTCCGCTATGGGAATTAGCCACCTCCTCTGACAGTTGCCATGATTATTGCTCTCATGGTGGATTTAAAGGTGATGGCTTGAGGAGTTTAGGTGATGTGTGAAAAACAAGGCAGTCTTGTTGCAAAAGTATTTCGTCATGAGGAAGTCTAGATTTTGATGAAATCCTTTCGCACCCGGTTGCTCATCTTAAAGCAATCAGGATATTGATATGCAATTGCCGCCAGCAAAAATGACAGTTATCAATGACGTTGAAACTGCATTCTTAAATGGCGAGCTCAAGAAGACGTCTTGTCACCAACCAGATCGGCTTTGTGGGACCTAGAACGTACACATCATGTCTATGTCTGAGAAAGCATATTTACGGGTTAAAACAGGCTCCTCCCGGGACTGGTATGGAACTTTGTTAACGTTTCTTTCTGGCACAAGGATTCGTACCAAGGGTGCTCGTCGATCCAACCTTAGTTCATTCGGAAACAAGCAAACACTTCTTCTTTTCGTTCAAATATATGTTGATGATATCAGATTTGCTCGACCGACCCCAAAGATTGTGACCTTTTTTCTAATGAAATGAGTTCTAAATTTCAAATGTCGATGATGAGTCAAATATCATTTTTCTTAGGCTTACAAATTTCTCAAAATCCTAGAGGCATTTTCATTAATCAATCTAAATATGCAATGAGATTTTAAGAATTCGTTCTTTATAAACGTGACCCTGTGACACTACTATGGTGGAGCGAACAAAATGGATGAAGACCTCTTAGGGACCCTCGTGGACCTGACCAAATATCGTCAGCTTGATTGTGGTTCCCTGATGTACCTTACAGCCAGTAGATCTGACCTAGTATTTGTTGTGTGCATGTGTGCTAGATATCTATCTAGGCCCACTAAAAAGAACCTTGAGGCAGTTAAACGGGTCTTTCGGTATCTCCAAGAGGACACCTCATAATTGGGGTCTTTGGTATCCCGTAAGAAACCGCTATGGATACTATCAGCATGCGCAGACGCAGATTCATGCAGGTTTTCAGGACAACTGCAGAATTAATTGGCAGTGGCTCAGTTCCTTGGTGATAAGTTAGTACAGCTGGTCATCAAAGACAAGCAACTAGCACGTCTATCTCGTCAACAGTGGCCTAAATACATCGGAGTGTTGGTTGTGTGCCCAAATCCTATGGTGAGGGTTCTTTAATTATTAAGGGGGACTATGGTTTTGCTTACAATCGTATCCCTCTTTTCTACTGTACTGTGAAATCAAGAGTGCCATAGCTCTTTGTGCAACAAACATTCTGCAACTCAGGTCTAAACACATCGACATCCGCATCATTTCATCAGAGACAAGTGGAAAAAGGAAGTGGGTTGAGTTGTATTTCGTGAGGAGAGAGTATCAATGGCGGATATATTCACCAAGGCGCTGCCTAGAGAAGATTCGATTAATTATCCAGGCTTGGCATGAAGTGTATACGAAGCCAGAGACACTCAAAAGTCTTCGGATGATAGGTAATGAGTAACGATTGGCTTCAAGTATCCTATTGTAAAATATGTACATACTTAAACCAAAAAGAAAAATACAAAAAATATAAAACCCTCAACAATACATTAAAATCAAAAAATAAAAAAATGCCAACAAATGTTTTCTTCCAAGACATGTCTCTCAACTTTATCGAATAACATTTACGGTCCTAGAAATGGCATTCAATAATGGACACGGGTTTTAAATGAAGCTCGATACAGAAGTTTAAACCTTTCAAAATATGGTCTTAATGGTTTGCATGTACCTTTCAGACTGCAACCGTTTTCAAAATTGAGGACAGCACGTCGCCATAAGACGGGCTGTTAACTAACAACGGGTGATTAAGTTTCTCCCAGGCATGATTACTTTATTTCCTTGCAACCTCGATCTATGTCACGTATTCAGTGCATTATTTCTTGTATTATGAAGAGGTCTTCTTTTATCCTTATAATTTTCCGTCTATGATTCTTCAGAAATTATTTGGATTTTACGGCGGTGGCTTATGTAGTTTTTCTGTAAATTCCAATCGGACTTGGGTTTTTCAAAAATTTAGACACTCAATCAACGACTACTCTACTTTCTACTAGAACACGGATCATTGATTGAGGGGGAGAGTGGTTTTTCAAATTCATGACATCTAACAGGCATTTTTCAACACAAAAAGGTGTGGTAACTAACGGGGTTATGGATTAAGGGGGAGTTAAACTAGGAGCTGACTCAAAATGGTTCAAATATGTCAATTGAATGTTCGTTTAGGATTTTTTTTGCTATATGCTAACTGTATCCTAGGCATAATAAATGTGAAGGACCAATTGTGTCATTTCCCCAAAGTTAATCAATCCTTTAGTTGCTATGTGTCCCTAAATGTTAAAGAAATATGAAAAGTGAGGGACCATTTGTGTAATTTACATTACATAATTAGAAATAAGAAGGAGAGGGACCAATTATGTCAAAAGATGAAAGGTATAACCTAGGTATAAATAGTAGTGTTGCGTTTTGACTTGGTCAAAACCCAAAAATCTAGTCAACCTGTTTCAACTATTCTCTCTCAAGCTCTCGATTGCGTTTTGATTAAGCTGTAAATTCAAGTGTGACCCTCGTGTGATAACCTCATCAGTAGTAACTGGGTTTGTGTTTGGTTTTGTGTTTTTATTACTGGATTTACATTTCCTTATGTGTTAGTGCGTTACTAATTTTATTTTGTCAATGCTTGAATCTAATTCCTCGCCTCCTGTCATTAGTTGCCCTTATGATTTTCGGAGTAGTGGAGTGCCCTTTATGGCTAAAAGCTAATGATACTCGTGATAATTAGGCTCTGGTTGCGTTCGCATCTTGCGATTGATGATAAATTATTGATTGCAGTTTGACTTTTGTGTTCATGTTGCTTTTTTTGACTGTAGAGTTCTTGATTGCGATTTGATAATTATGCTGATTGCATTTTGAAGTTTACGTCTTGTTGGTTCTTGATGGTTAGGTCATGTTACGATTTGATAATTAATGCTTGATTGCGTTTGAGGTTGTGTATGTGTTCATGTTGCGTTGTGTGGAGGTATTTCATGATTGCGTTTTTGATATGAAATGTGTTATGATGCGTTTCAGAAAGAAACTCATTGTTGGTTTTGTGTGGACTCTTCCCTCTTGATTGCGCGTTTTGATTTTATGATGTTGTAAGAGTTGCGTGTTTTTGGTTTACCTGTCCATTGATTGGCGTTTCCTGTGGTTTACTGTCGTATGATTGTGTTTTGTATGTTGTTGCGTTTTGATGCATGTTATGTTGCCGGTGTTGAGTATTGATAACGTTTTATATTCTTTTCTCCTCTATCACTATCTTTGTTTTTTTTTTATTTTTAATTGCATTGTTCAAACGTCCAACGTGTTGCTGTTTTGCATTAGAAGAAATTGTCTTTTTAATATTAAGTGTAGTAAACCCACATTGTGTATGTTTTTTGTGAATGTTGTTGGCTGCGTTTTGACTAATTGTGTAATATGTTATAAACACTTGCTGTGTTGATGGATGCGTTTGAGTGTGCGCTTTGATGTTGTGATGTCGTTTTGACACGAGTGTTTTTGATTATAACTGCGTGTTATTCTACTGCGTTATGATTTGAGACTGTGTGTTTTGACTCATTGGCGTTTTGATCATTGCGTTTTGAGTATGAATTATTTGCAAATATCATGTTTTTGTCTTGAACGTTTGTTGAATGATTAATACAGGGAGCTCGCCTCGTGAGTGTCTTATCCATCTTTTCTCAACCACTCGTATCCACTGCTATGTTGTTAGATTGCTGATTGAATCTTGTTGTTTAATTCGGGGATTTTGTGTGTCTCTTGTTGTCTCACGTTCGATGATGTTGTGACATCCGTTAAGAGCTCAAGAGTTGACCAATTCTTGTACTGATTAACACTGTATAACATGATCTTAGAGGATCGTCTTTATCTTGGATCTTGTGTGCATACGTGCTTACTGTCGATGCGTCAGTTGACACTCTGTAACAAAGATTCATATGTGTGTGTTATTCCTCTGATGAAGTGGTAAGTGTGTTTAGATACAGAATGAATGATGTCTGAAACATTGCACCGCAATGGCTACCAACCGTCCGTACAAATTGAACAGATTGTACCACGCATTCGTGGGTGCCAATGGGAAAAGCAACTGCTATCTGAATGAAGAAAAATCTCAACACCACGCCTAAGTTTCAAGATTGCTGTAGACATTCTAAGCAAACAAATTTCGTGTCAGATGTGCTTTTACGTCTGTCATCAACCAAGTATCCGGCTTATCTATAGCTTCAACAATGTTGGATACTTTTGTTTTGACGCAGTAAGAGCTGAGTTATAAGTGTTTGTGTCGCGAGAACTGGACGAGCTCAATGGTTTTGATCCACTCAAGGACGCTACTCAGAGACGCTCTTCAGGATCACGTAGTAGCGCGGAGTAATAAGTGACCAGGCAATTTTCCTCCTCCACACTCCTGTAAGCGATGATCAAGTTTGTCATGAGTTGGCGTGTGTTATCCAAGGAAGTCATAAGATTTGTCGAAAATGTCACTGACTTAGACGACATGTCTATGTACATGGAGGGCACTCGCAACAATCATCAATATGTGTCCTTTCGGAACGACTTCAGGATTTGAAAAGGACCAGAGCCCCAGTGCTACAGATCCTCTAGGGGGTGTTGTTAATTCGAGGCTCACATTGCTTATGCTGAGAAAGGTGTGTAGGTGAGATTTTACGTGTAGGTCTATCGACAATTTCACAGGACATGAGGAATCTAGTACACAGCATAGTCAAGGAAATGAAGAAGCGACTATCATTCTGATCCTAGATGTGATCAGGTTCACTAAGTTGATAATATTTCAACTTGCAACGGCTTACACGAACTTGCCACCCAAGACCTGAGTCCACAATCCATATCCTGTGTGACTGAGAAACCCTTTGTATGATGACGTATAGTTCCAACTCTCGGGTCATGAAGTCCGACCTACGAATACTGATTTTTCACACGGACCTGATGGACGATATGGGCCGATAGCAACACCATACAGACTTCCTAGGCAGCCAACGATACTGCCTACGGGGAAGGCCCATAACATTGTGGGCTATCACGAAAGGATTTATGGCCCATTGAGGTCCAGCAGCGCACTTGAGCGCAGGTTTATTTATAAGCGGTGGGGCCGAACGAGTTATGCTCACCACCTCCCCGCCCGGCCCTCCAAACCAAATTTCAGGAGGAGTGGGCCACTAGTTATGAAAATAAGTGTGGGGCCTCTTGGTTATTGACTCTAATTAATGGGACTAAAAAAAAGCCCATTAGGGTTTGGTGAGAATATAAGGGCACCTAGGCTGCTCATCCAAGGTCTGCTCTCATAACCCTACTTTTACCTACATTACCCTAAAACCGTATTACTTACTTCATGCGTGAGGATAATCGTGGGAGACAATCCCACGGTAAGGCCTAACGGTGCTATGTCTTCTTACAGTGCGCAGGTTATACATCAAGGACTCAATTGGTAAGGATACCTTGGAGGGCCTATAAGATCCCGTATTACCCTTAATCCGGATCTAATCAAGGATCGCCCAACTTTTGTATCAACAGATTGGCGCCATCCGTGGGACCCGAACCCACGACCACGTGGTCTACACTGAATTAGGGGTAATACGGATTAGGGGTAATACGTATGACTATACTGAATGACCTCATCAATGATGTCATTCGAGGAGCTGATTATTATGAAGCTTATCTGAATAAAGTTGCAAAGCATCAACGATACCTCGCGGGCAAAGAAGTGAGTGATCTTGATTCTCCAGTACCTAAGCCAGCAAAGCCAACTAAACAAACCAAACCAAAATAAACCACGCAATTCAAAGCCTATCCGAAAAAAAGTGCATCCAAGAGAAGCTAAACAAGCCCGTTAAACCAAGAGAGAAGAACGCAAGCTGTGTTAGAGTCGTTCGGTTGCCCACCCACTTGCCAACGGGCTAATGTAGGGAAAGTGGTAAAAAGAGAACTGCTAAAGTTCTCGCGTTGGTGATAAGTTTATTGATGAAGGGGTTCTTCCTGCTGTACAACCCAAGAATTGAAAGCAACGGAGCTATGAGATTCTGGAAAAAGATTTTGCAAGAGAGATTAACAGATGCATACCCAACTCAAAGGGGTCCTCTCCCTCCTGTGGTATTCAGGAAAACTAACACTGGGAAATTTCAACCACTACCAGAGGTGCCAGGAAAGGGGAAAGAGAAAGTAGGTGAGGAACAAGCGGCCCAAGTTCTCCTCAACCTTCAGGACTCCAAAGAGAAAGCAACCGGCCTGAAACAATACATATTTCAGAGACGTTCTCACGTCCCAACTGAAACCGCAAGTCGTGAAGACTCTACTTCCTTATATGCCGAGCTTGGATTATATGGCAGTGATACGGAGTCTGATGAAGAAATGCCTTCAGTGGTTAGAAGTGGGGCTCAAGACGAAGGCCAGGCTAGGGTTATAGACCAGGACCCGGACACTAGATGAAGCAGGTGGACCAAACCCTGATGATGTTGCTGAATCCCAACCGTTTCTAACTCTAGTTGTTTCTCGATGGACCAACCTTTGTAAAACACTCGTGTGATGTGAGGATCGACGGATCCCTCGTGTGTACCTACCAACCTGAATGTGTGTGTGTGATGAATGTGGGTCATGTAAGCCGCGGCATATCCCTGATGTACGGAGTATTGCAGCTAACGGTTTGATGAACAGGTGATACCTGAAGACACATTGATGCTTGCCGTACAGGGACGTTGTTGTTCTCTGCAACTCATCTTCACAAAGATTTAGCTTTGGTGATTCAATTCTGTGTAATGAACGAACGTCTCTGAGGCTGACAATGTAGAAGACATCGGCGCAGACGACCGAAGGCTGAAATCGAATTGGTGTCTGTCACTCTAGTTCAGCAAGACAGTGTGTCTTTGTCTTCTCTCCTTGAGGTACTAGTCACCGCGGTGATTGGGTACGTGCCGTGAGATCCTCGATTCGCCTCCCAATGTTATGGGTCATGCCAAGCACCACAACTCACAACTGTTAGCGCGAACACCACAACAAACTCTTCCACTACACCTCAACCAGACAATACGGGTCTATCGCTAGATTCCGTTTCCTGCATCTAAGCGTTCATGGGTGTGAACTTAGAGTAGAGTTATATCGCGAATTAGTGGAAGAATAAATCATGCTCAGGAGACTACGTTCTTCTAATGCCCAATAAGAAGTGTGTGTGGCAGGGGTAGTGTAGGATGAATAAGTTTGGAAACTATTGGACATACCCAAATGTTTCAGGATGCAGACGATGGAGTTTATTGATTCACAGGAGATTGACCGAAAGATTAATGAATCAGTGAAGGAGGTGGTTATATCATCAGTAAAGCATGCAATGAGAGCTCCTCTTCATGCTCGCTTCAAGGATCTCCCTACATCTGACATGAAGGAAATTTTGCTCCAACGCATGTTGGAGGAGAACTATGACAAGGGACATGCTAACCACCGAGTAGCATATGAAGCACTGCAGGACTCCATCCGTCGTGATGAAAGTGAGGACTTTGATGTAGATAAGGCTCAGGAGGAAACTAAGAAGAAAAGTAAGCAAGATTCTCCAAATACTCTGCCTGGGTCTCCACCTTCACCACCACCTCCTCCTCCACCACCGTCAGGCGCATCAGGGGCTTCTGGCACAACCAGAGCCTCCGATTCTGCCCAAGCTCCTCCTCCACCACCTTAATCCTCATCCACTCATCAGGGAGGTCAGTCAACAAGCACCGCGGCCCTAAGTTCCTCAAAGACAGCTGCCTCAGCTGAATACTCTGCTTGGACAATGACTGACACCCGGATCAAGCCCTCAATCACAACGATTCCTGATGATCTTTATATGGCTGATGAAACCACTGCAGATGAACAAGCATATTCTAGTGGTGATGAGGTAGGACGTGATTATATTCCTACAGTTAACTTGAGGCAGAGCTGGTGGAAACCTCTCACTGAAGACAGACCGGCCACTCCAAAACCTGCTTGGACTATTCCATCATCTGATCTGACTATGCCAACAAACAACTGGGCCTCTGCTCTGAGTTCGAATATGCAAACTCAAAGGAGAAAACTTCTCTTGCCTCAAAACCGGGGGGATATGGCGATGTTTATGGATTGGTACTGCAAATGACAAGGAATCACTCACCTGACACTACAAGACCTGGAAGGCCCAGCATTCGAAATCGTTAAAGCGTTTCATCCTGACATGATTCATCTCCAATTACAAATGGAAGAGTGCCACAAACTTCTCACCGATCAAGTGGATGATACAATCCTCAGGTACAACGTCAGCAAGCCACTTCCACTGAGTGGTAAACCAGGCCATGTAACCATTCAACCGGACTTCTTCTTCAACCAAAGACTTGAGTATTACGATATGGTCGCCAAGGGTTGGCAGACGGCCTTTCAATCTTGAAGATGATAAGGGCGGCCATATTTTTCCTGGATGTCGGCTTGGAGCAACTGGTGCCTGATTAGTTCTGGATTGAAGCGGAGTGCAAGTATGACATCGCAGCTATGTATGGTATCTCTCACAGGTGGTTTCAAAGACAACGATTCTACATTTACCGATTCTCATCTGAAGGAGACCGCCGAGCAGTAAGGACTCATATGCGTATCTTAAGTGTTCATTGAATCGATAAGTCTTTCAATGTATGTGTACAACTACATGAAGAAGTTAGTACTTCGTCGAAGCTGATCTCAAGAATACGGCATAGCAGAAAGGGACTTCAAAATACATGCTACCCTAGTGACCTTAGAAGATCTGTATCTTGTTAAATCTTCAAGGTCACCTTGAACTCCTATTCACCCTAAAGCAAAAGATTCTAACTGACCTCTGATCAATCTATGGACCAGAAAACTTTTGGTTTTTTTTATGTTATCAGTGACACGTGTAGAAGACTTCCAACTGGGAATTGAGAGTTACCAGACGCAACTAAACCTCACTAAACCTCGATGGGAGGCCACTGGATTTGAGTTCAAGCATGATTTCACCGTCATAGAGGCAAGGGCAGTCATTTTTAGAGATAGATACGGGGTTCAGATGATCATGAGGTTCAATGAAATACACAAGTTCAGTGATGGCACTCTGCAACAGATTGATGAAGCATTGGACTATCGAGTCAAGGAATCTGGTTCAACTGGCTAATCCAGGGATGAACGCCGATTTTGGCGAGAGAAAGATGTTGACAGAAGCAAGATCTTCATGGTATTGCTATTCCAGAACGACTAAAGACCAAGACGTATCTTCTAGAATCTGGAAGCTTTTTAGTGGCACGGTTCGACGAACGGCGACTACCTGTTTACTTCAGAGAACGAATGAGGGTAGTATATTTTATAGTTGTTGTAATATGTACATATTATGTTGTGACTATATTGTACTTTAGGCTTGGATATAGTAACTTAGGTTTCACACTTCGGATTATACCTAAACCTGACACACTTTCTTCTAATTTCCTAACTTAAATCAATGAGGACCCAAATGTCAACGGGAATTTGTAATTTTGCTCGGGGGAGGGTAGAGGAAAAATGTGATTTAAATTTTGAAAATCTGATATAAATGTGATATTTTAAATCAAGTGTTAGGCTCCTACATATGTGACCATAAACTTTTTTTCAAATATCGATGCACATATTAGAAGGGGGATGCGAATGTATATGATGGCAAAGAGACAGTACCAAAAGACGACCATTGTATTTACTTTATCGGAGTGATAAAGGATGGTATGGTTAGGTAAGTTCCCATGATACCGCCGAGCCAGAGGGATGCTACTACGAAGAGGACAATCAATAGTTAGTTGTAGACGTCTTAGGTATGATTTCAAAAGGAGTAATGTGAGAATAAGGGAACGGTGCGGACTAAGATGGAGCTAGTACTGGAACATACCCAACAAGGCTCTAGTAATGAAGTCTCGGTAAGTGCCGAAGGGGTTGAAGAATGAAAAAGAAATGTTAAGATAAAGGGTGAAAAGAAAGCAGCCCTCCTTAAACATTAGGCAGAAACCGGGTCACTACATATGCTGTCGTATCCGAGGAGTGGATTGCTGACATTGAAGATAAGTTTATGGACTCAGTACTACGCTGCACAAAACCCTCCCTAGCATCAATAATCCCTCAAAGAGTATCTTGTTTCATTTCTCACGGAGATCAATACATTTCTATCATCTCTCTCACTCTGAGTTAGATGATATTGAAAAGGTGGCAGTCTGCTCCAGCCTCCGACTACTAAAAACCAAAAATGCACTATTGAGTCTAGAGCCATGAGATCATCCACAAATCTCGTTAGGACACTTATCCATATTGTGCTTGTTTCTCACACACTGTGACAACAAGTAAAGATTTTAAGAGTCCTTCGCATTATCCCGTGTATTGCCAGAACATTCCTGAGTGATACGTAAGTACTCACAATGAAGATTAGAATTCTTCTAGAGCAACATCAAACAAGCTTCCGTGGTATGTGAAATGTTGTTGAGATCCACATGGATTAAACTTGTGACAAATGGAAAGCAACGATGGTGCGATTCCTTGTGAATCAAACTTGTTCCAGGTTGTGAATTGACGAACCATTTTGGAAAACCTCTCGATGTGCTCAACAACTGATTTTCTAGCACATCGATTGTGAACTTATTTCAAAACAAATGAGTTTCTAATGAAATTTGATTTTATGCTATCAAACACTCTCGGTGTGTCACAAAATACTTTCTCACATGACAGTCCGATGATTTTCAATATCATGTTTTCCCCTTTATTCGGTTTATAGTAAACTAAACCGATTCACTTTTATCGTTGCTCGTCTGCTTTGAGACGTTTAAAGATACAGGAGAAAGGCAAAGTAATGGAGAATTTTTGATGGATTTACACATCAGATGATCTGATACTTATACTGGAAATCCTATCAAGGAGATTCTTCTTAAGATGAATCTACCTGATCACAGGTCGGTCCTCACGGATCGATTGACGGTTTATATCTCACCATACTGGGGCGATTGGACAAAGCCAAATTCGTCCATACACTTTATTGCTAACTGTTTTATTACAGGATCAAGTTAGGATGGAAATTAGAAATGGAGATACACTCGTTCCAGTGGAGTCATTCACATCCCCAATGCTCACACTTTATGTGTTCGATCAAAGTCGCCATGACAATCAAAAGACCTATTAACCAGCTTCTGTACTTGATATGTAATGTTCCATGATCAGAAAAGTGTGAGCATGCCGGGTGCGAAAGTCACAACGTCAAATGAAGGTAATGCTACCCAACAAGTATGTATCAAGAGACTTAAGTATGGTTGATGATCTCAAAGGAATGCTCAGATCGCACAAGCCTAAGGGACAAGCTCTCAAAGTTCTACTAATAATGCTACAAGGGACATCAAAGACTAAAGAATCAAAGACTTCGAGCTACAGACAGAAGGTCAATGAAGTAGAATGCTAGAATTCATAATGCATTTTCTGGGGTGACCTCCCTTAGGGGGAGATTGTTAGGATTATGAAAAAGACTCGGTCACCCCGTGTATAATCTAGAATAGCATAGCTCGTTGTCTAAATTGTAAGCGTATGACGAATAGTATTGGACCGGGCCTTTAGCCCACTTGTAAGCCCACTAAGCAAGCCATTGGGGCATAAACACTCATGTATATAAACCCCTTCCTAGCCATGGGAAGGGGTTGGTTGTTCATTTTATGATAATACTTTATCTTGCATTTTCTCTCATAGAAATATCACTTTCTCTCTCTAAGATTAAGTAGCCAACCCATCATCTCTTGCTTGTCCGTTGCCACAATGGATAATCTTTTATTTTTATCAGAATTGACCTCACCTAGTCATATCTGTGCCGATATGACAATCTTGTTTCGAACGATTGGTGCATTTGCTTTTTGGTGTGCTATAGACTCGACCAATTCCTGGGTTGGTTTTACTTCCTTGAGTTTGGTCTATGCCTTAGGTAATGAACTATTTTTATTTTTCGCATACAGAGCCTTATTGAGCTTGTTCATTCATATAAATAAGTATATCATATATTGTATACGGTGGCTACTATTTGTTGGTCAATTTGGAAAGCTCGTAATTCCTTTGTTTACGAATCTGCTGTTATTTTCCCTATTGTGTCACACCCCGTAAATTCCCGGTTAGTATTCCGACCCACTCCGGCCATCTACTTTAAATTTTATTCGTTACGTTTAAATCTGACAGTTTACCGAGGAACTAAACTGCGTAAAAACTGAGAAACGTCACCGGACGCGTTCCGGCATCGGTTATAAATTATTTTAAGCATTATATGTGTTATATAAACTTTCCTGAGTGTTTCGTGATTTTTAATCACTTCCGATATTAATTTTTAGGTTTTATCCTTTAAATTGCGTTTTTCGCGTTTTTGACCAAACGGAACCCCGGAAACTCAAAATCTTTTCGTGTAAACTCAAGTTATCGATAAAATTATACCATAAACATAAAAATTTCGTTCACCTTATTTCCCTAGCCAAAATGTGGCGCCACAACATCAACAACAATTATACTTGGACTCTAAATTAAAGAAAAGGCATCTTATTTTGAAATCTACATGCATGTGCATGAAAGTGACACATGAGGAAGTCACCCTCATGCACCCTTCTCTAGTCTTACACTTCACATGTTGCTTATCACTTTGATTTACCATTTGGCTAGAAATTTAAAACCAAGACCAAGTAAACCTTGAACCATGTCTAAATCACTTGAACTTTAACTAGAAAACTTGACCCATTTGGTCCTTGTGGCCTTGCCTTTGCCGAACCATCAACACACACACTCTTGGTGTGTGTTGGTCACTTACACATTACTTGAACCTTTAAACCCTAACTCTTCCACTATATATACCATACTATATCTCACACTTAGGGTTATAACTCATTTGCAAGCCACCAAAAATTGTCTTCCTCCCTCCTCTAGCTCCCCATCTCACGGCACAATAACACCAACACAAACCATCCATATCTTTTGATT
>BQNB010056770.1:0-38524 GCA_026074375.1 Tanacetum coccineum
GTAGCTGATAAACATTTAAAGTGATGAAAGTGAGCTTGTGAGGGTGGTAAAGACATGTCACCTGTAAGTGTGATAAACTTATCATCAAGATAAAATTTAACAGTAGCAGAGCTATAGTCAGCAAGATGAGGTCCCAAAGTAGCTAACCAAGCCGTCCCCAAAATAATATCTGCTCCTAATATCGATAAAACATAAGCTGGAAATTTGATGAGTTCGTTTTGAACATACAAAGGGATAGAAGAAATCAAACCCTCAACCTGTAAAAAAGTATCGCTTCCGACCATTACTCGAAAAGTTTCAGTAGGTTCCATTGTAAGACGTACATGCTTAGCGACCCGAGGTTGTATAAAATTATCCGAACTACCACCGTCGAGTAACACTTGAACTTTTGTACCATTTATAGATCCAGACAGACGAATAGTCGCCACCCTATTTGATCCGTGATACGCATTAAGGCTGAGGTGTGGCTCTATGGTCTCCGGAGACACCGGAGTAACATTCACTTGCTCCTCAGAAGTTTCCATGTGAACTTGTCATCACATGTGAAACAAAACCCTTTTTCTCGACATAACTGCATCTCGGCTGGAGACAACTTCTTAATTGGTTGTAGTGGCTTTGATTGTGGCTTAGGTAATAGTGGCGGTAGGGAAGATTGACCTGGTGGGTGGGAACTATAATTGGTGGATATTGATGAGTTAATAGGGGAGGTTTTTGGTACAATACATGCGGCACTAAACTTAGATTTAAGACCATAACTTACCTGGTGTTTTTCATCAAATAAACTGTTGGGTTTTTACAACTAATTAACCATTAATCTATCACGAGTACGCAGCGGAAAACATAGATCACGTATAGAATATGTAATTAACAAAGGGATCAAGATAACGTACCTTTTAGCAATTAACGAACACCATTCTTGAATATACGCGTGTGTATAAATTGAATACCACGCAAACTAAATAAGTTACCAAATTAGATACCCTCTATGGTGTGCATACACTACACGTCACCGAGATACGTTAGGATGTTAGTCATTCTTTCACGAATAAAACAACCAAACACGATATTCTTGTTTGGGTCGAATCGAACTAAACAAACAACCCCTTTTTGTTTTCTTTCGCTGTTGATCACTATCAACATGGAAAGGAGGAATAACTTTTTATGCCATATCATTCACATGCATACGTATGCATGTAATTCATAAAAGTCATGCGTATATTAATAAGCCACATAAGTGCAAGTTACGATTGACTTTTGATTTTATGGAATGATATGTTTTTGTGTCGTTCGACTTTGTATATATCAGTATATATTTATTAATGAATCCAATGGGTATTTATATACTCTCCAAACTTGTTTTCCAAGTTATAATACAACACCTCCTTAAGTTTCATTAATTTACACTCTTCTCTCTTATACTCTTTTAGTTTGACCGGTCTTAATATTTCGTAAAACATATTAATATAATTAATATACAATAAATATATTAATTACATTAATAAACGTATCCTCTGTGTACACATGTGTGCCACCATAGGCTCACATATTTTCGGCCGTATATTTATTTATGATATGAACATATCCCAACAAGATCAAAGTCCAAGATTTAAAAAAAATGTAATTTTGAATTTCCTCAGGTTCCAACTTTTTAAAGAATTTAAGAGCTTGGTGTGTAATAAGCATGTAGCTTATTTTACATAGCCCATAAAATAAAACAAAAAGTTATTATAAATACTCAATTGCCGCATAAAACGACGTCGTTTTATGTGGCTCGCTACAGTATTCGGGCCTATTGGGCTCTCAGTTTGGGCCGGCCCTTTTTTTTTAAGTAGTTAATATAAAAAAAATTGCTTGGCACAAAATAGAAAAAAAATATAAACTGATTTATTCAGATAAAAAAATACCCGCGACATGAGGCCCAACACATAAGCCCATATAAAAAAAACTATTAAACATGAGACAAAAAAAATAAACCCAATATAAAAAAAATTGCTCGGCACAAAATAGGAAAAAAATTACAAAAATTCCCGCGACATGAGGCCCAACACATAAGCCCATATAAAAAAACAAACTATTAAACATGAGACCGAAAAAATAAACCAAATATAAAAAAATTTGCTCGGCACAAAATAGAAATTTTTTTTACAAAAATACTGATTTAATCAAATTAAAAAATACCCGCGACATGAAGCCCAACACATAAGTCCATATAAAAAAACTATTAAACATGAGGCTCAGCCACAACGCGCGGTCTATTTTGCTTGATAAAAAAACCAGAAAATAAAATTAAAAAACAAAAACAAAACAAAAAAACCTAAAAAAAATAATTGTCGACACCAGTTTAAAAAAAACCGTCCCGCACTAACGAAAACATACCCGGCCCGTAACAACGCGCAGATACTTTTGCTTGTTATCATTATTGTTAAAAGTATCCAATTTTGTGAGACTGTTCAAGATGGCAATTTGTTTCTCTATTCGAAGTTCTGTTACGTTATCCTTTCACTACAAGTCTACAACATCACAAATCATAGAATATTTTTGTTTGACCATGTGATTTGAAAACCATAATACGTAGTAGACAAGTTTGGTAGTTTTAAAAATGAGTTTTGCTGTATCCTCTACTTTTTATTCCTCCTTTTACACACACAAATATAAAATATGTTTTTTCTTCAGTTATTTTCTTTCTGCATCTAAACCGTTAGTTCTGTCACATGTCAGCATCCTGCCAGTAGGAGGATAAATAGGAACAAGTTGTAGGAGGATATATCATTTCTCTTTAAAAATATATATGATAGAATAATTTTTAGTGTTTTTTTTTTCTCACATCAACGAATAGCATTATGATTGTCAAAATTTATAACCATTTGCACAAACACTCGAACGGACCCTAGAATATGCATTACATTCACAACCCTCCTGCCAATGATCGCGATGTCGCCCACCCAGTGGACAATAGTCAAAGGTCTTCATCATCCACACTTACAGGTGTTTGTGACTCGTAATTTGAATATCAAAACTTTGTATTTGACGATAGCAATTAGAGACTCGACTTTTTGACAACACGAGACTAGCAATTTCAGATCAGCAATTTTTTTAGCGGCTTTGGTTGTACAGTCGGTGTCTTTAGAAAAAGCAATCCTGCTGATGCATCTACAAGTGAAGATCCTTCAATTTTTTAGTAGATAGAAATAAGCATCACTTTTGTAAAAGGAGTATGGGATCATAGATGCACATGAATTCAGTTCCTATCTGTCAAAGGCCTAGTTACAATAGGGTGCGAATGGAGATCAATCCAATTTATAACCATGTTTAGGGATGTACGATAACCATAGGTGTTTTACCCAGGTTTGATCCTATACTTGACGCTTTAGCATCTTTTTTAGAAACCAAAGCAGAACTAATAGTTTACAACTCTAGGGTGCGATCGTTGAATCTAGAGGCCATCTCATGCAAAGGTCAGGTCCAAGACCAACAAAATACCTAGCAGCCGCATATACTAAGCCCGGAAAACAGTTTGGGCAAACCAGATACAAATGAACACACGGGTTCAATGGCGATCACAGGAAAATAATCGCCAAAAATGTCGTTTCAGAGTTATCAAAGTGTAATTTATGAGTCTCACAAGAAGCTCAAACCAACTGCAGCAAAGTATACATGGTTTAAGCAATGTAAAAACAAAACATGTGCGCCGATATAGCTAATAACAGTTCTCAAGTCAAACGTAAATGTGGCTAGCCATGATAACACAGCAAAAGCCTACAAAATTTTAGTGAGGATGACTATTATTCTGGTTGAGTGATGACTTCCAAGTATACCAGAATTCAGCATGAATGAAGCAAAATCAGACTTTGTGGTGTTTAGATGTCGAGAAGCAACCTCCTTGGATCCTCAACCACGTCTTTAATTCGGCGAAGGAAAAACACAGCCTCTCTTCCGTCAATTAGACGATGGTCATAGGTCAGAGCGATGTACATCATGGGTCTCGGGACTATGCTGCCCCCAACCACCATTGGGCGGCTCACAATTGAATGCATACCCAAAATTGCAGACTGTCATACAATACATACGTTAATGAGTGCACTAATATATTACAAACGTGATGGAACAACAACAATACCCAATCCCGCCCCGGCAGGTTGGTTCAACCTCAAAACACTTCCGATTAAAGAAAACCATTTTCCATTTAAGCTAGTTTTTTTACTTGTTTGAGGTGATGTATAAGAATTGTACCCGAATTGACCCATTCACAAGTAAATGGGTCATAAATTCCTCCTTAGAAGAAAATGTGTACCTGAGGAGGATTGATGATGGGAGTGCTCAAAAGGCTTCCATAAACACCACCATTAGAGATTGTAAACGAGCCTCCTGCCATCTCATCGATGGAAATGGTTCCATTAACGGCCTTCTTAGCAAGAGTGTTGATCTCTTTCTCTATCTCAGCAAAGTTCATCTTTTCGGCATTACGAATAACCGGCACAACAAGTCCCTAACAAAAGAAACAACAAAAAACATGTCAATGTTTTGCCGATACTTTGTGGGAGTGTTTGTTTGATGGGTATGATTGATGGAATGGTGGATTGACATTGCAAGTGATTACAATTCTTTGGTAGGTGGTTTAGGATTAGACTGTGTTCTTGTTTAGACTTAGAATGGGTTTAGGTTTAGGATTATAATGGGTATAAAACCCATAAAATTATAACCCGCAAACTCGCCAAGAAGATGGGTTTACAAATCTTTAGGTGGGCCTATCTCCTCCCCTATCTATATATTACATCTTTTAACCTTAAAATAACAACTTTCATTTCAATCCTGATATATTATTAACCAGATAGATTCATTAAACACAAGTTTGCTCACCTTTCTTTCAAACCCATACCCATTTTCAATCCCATTAAGAAACAAAAACGCCACCAATTTACAGCTAATAGACAAAGAGGTATAATACTGTAAACCCCTTGGAATCTTTCCAAAAAAACTAAGGTTGCATTTGTTTATGAATTCATATAAGTATAAAAAATTTAGAGTTTTTTTTAAACGAGCTTTCTAGGGGAAGCCCCCACCATCACAAGTCTAAGCACAGGTGTAAATATCACATGTTCAATTTCTAGAGATTCAGAAACTAGACATGATACAGATTTCAAGCTTACCTTTGGAGTACCCACAGCTATGCTGATATCAATATAATCTCTGTATATGATGTCATCACCATCAATAACTGCATTAATGATTGGCTGGTTTTGGAGTCCACTTACAGCAGCCTGAAATTTGTAAGAATTTTGAGTATATCAATAGAAAATGGATTACAAAGCGCATTTCAGAAACGAAGGCACGATATTATCTTTGTATCCTTAATTCTACAAATACACATACCTTAACAAAGCCAGACATCAATCCCAATTTGACTCCGTGCTTCTCTAAGAAGGTGTCCTTGTATTCAGAACGGAGTTTCATCAAATTTGTCCTGAAAAAAGCAAGCATACAACAAAATAAACGAAATGATTCTCGAAACTTGAAAGACAGCCAGGATTTAATTGTTAAGATGCGCTATCCTAGAGTTGGCAAAATGGACCAAGGGGGTTGGGTAACTGGTCAGATTAGGTAGCTTTTGGTATGATCGAAACACATTGGGTCATGTTGGGTTGACTCAAAAAAAATGTTCAACGTTGTCAAAACAGGTTGGATCATGTTGGGTTGACCCCAAAAAAATTGTCCAAATTTTTTTAGGTTAATAGAATCATTCATATGATCACAAATAAACTGGAATCAAATACACATTAATAAACTTTCAACCCGTTCAACCTATTTTATCAGTTTGCTTTTAAGCTAATTTTTTGGCTTTCCCATTTGGACAGTAAGAGATGAAACACTCAGGTCGACCACATTATAAGCAAAAGAACAAAAAAATCACCTCAAGCTATACAATCAGGATATCAAGCCAAGGGATGACCCTAGAACCATGTAAATAATATGCATACACAATTGGAACTTACATGTCAACTTCGTTGAATGTCGTCAGCAAAGCAAAGGTGTTCTGAGAATCTTTCAGACGTGTAGCAACTCGCTTTCTTAATCGGGTCATAGGAACCTGCATTCAAGCAAGAAAATAGACACGTGTCACTCGATAAAACTCGACTTTAGTCCTATTAGCTATTGAATCTGGAAAAATAGGAAGGATGATAACAAAATGAGCATTGATATATCCTCCTATAATTTCTTCCTACTTATCCTCCTAAGTCCAAGATCAAGGCATACGTTGAAATGCCGAAATCAATGGACAATATGAAGAGAAAGAATAAGTGGAATACAAGTGTCATCATCCTACCACTAGGAGGATGAATTAGGATGAATGTGTAGGAAGTTAAAGCATTTTCCTAACGAAACAGTTGTGATTATATAAGATCAAGAAAAGCAAGGATCTTTTTGATAACACAAATTTAAGGCCACATCATCTAGTTTATTGGATTTATATTAATGTCACTATAGTATTGGCATAAGATTTCAAACTCACACGTCTTTCTCTATCTTTAGGGGGAAGCTGGGGTTCTGAAGCAGAGGTTCTGGAAGGAGGTGGTGGAGAAGATGGCTTAGGCTTCTCAACGACAGGGGCAGGCTTCTCCTCTACCTTCTCAGCAGCAGGAGGTGGTGGCTGAGAAACCGCCTCTTCAGATGCTTTCTTGGGTGGAGCAGCTGCACCTTCTGCGGACTTAGAAATGATAGCAATTTTTGTACCCGGTTCAACGGTATCCCCTTCCTTTGCTACAAACTACAATATCAAAGCTAAATTTCAGGCTTTCGGCTTCTTATATTCAAAAAAAGAATAGATTTGCACAACCTTACAGCAGTTGTGCAAAATTAAAAGATGTTTTACCTCTTGAATTATACCAGCTTCAGGACTAGCAACATCAATAGTCACCTGTGACATACAAAAATCGTTGTTAATAACAATTCCGATAGTTAAAACCTCATGAGCTCCAAAACAAGGATAAGTAGACGAAATACCTTGTCTGTTTCAACTTGTGCAATTGGTTCATCAATTTCTACCCTATCTCCAGGTTCTGCTCCAAGAACATCAATTAGATACAGGAACTTAAACAATAACAAGACTATTGTAAATAACTTGGAAAGAGGAACATACTCTTTAGAAAAGCTGCCAGTGTACCGTCACTGATAGATTCACCCATAAAAGGGACAACAGCATCGACCAGATCACCTGGAACACATATACACAATATTCAATTCCAAGAAATTAAATACATAAAATCAGCATACGTAACTGTAACGAAAGTAAGTGAACTTAGCCGCCACATTATATTCTAATGCAATCAAGATTTTATTACATAAACTAAAATGATATTACTTAAAAAACTTGTGATCAGCATATCACATGTAATGCAACAGTTCTGGCCCAAAACTCAGCATTTTTGATGTGTATCAGTGTTAACATTTCAGAGATGCATGATGGTTGAATATTCCAGATGGAGGACACAAAAAAAGCATATCATGATCAACGAAACATTCTCAAATACAATGTATCACGTGCATGCATGCATGCATACTGATGTACTAACAAATGAAATGTCAGCAAAAGAGCTATATGAAGTTCATACCACTGTCAGAGGAGAACATTCTGCTTTGCATTTGCATGCTGACACATGGCTGGAGACTGGTCATAACTTCCCTGCCAACAAATGAGGTCTAGTAAGAACACTTGCACTTTCACACATTAATAGTTATTTAGCATTCATAATTTCATATAATTTTGGGAATGGTTATAATTTTTCAGCAGCAATCATTATAATTTAAGCAGATTGAAAAGTTTGGAATTGTGTACTAACCTTAATGGCCTTACATTCACTGCACCACCTACGAAGGCAATAGAAGTAGAATAAATCAAATCCGTGTATACCAAAATAGAGAGACGCAAAAAAAGCTTTCCTGCAAATAAGAACTAAAGGTGGGCAGAAACTTACCAGGTTGGGCAACATGACATATACCTCTAGCATTTCCAATAATTCCTCGAGGGAGTAAAGCCTGTGCACAAGTAAAAAGTAATTCTCAGAAAACGGCATGTACAGATAGAATGCAATGTTATCCTTGCAGCGTAACACTAAACTTGGCAGATTATGTTGCTTAAATTGTAATTCATTAACAGACCCAAACTTCTGATTTTTTCTTCAGTAGTCATTTCGTACTAGCAATTAACTAAAGTAAAGCTTGTGGCATCAAACTTTAGCTCAACTGGCCCACATTAAGAAATTTGCCTGACATCAGACACATATTTAATCTTATTTACAACTGATGCAGCTGTGATTTCATGTTGTTTTTGTTCAAGAAGCATAAAGCCATAAACTAATACATTTGCAACATAAACAACACAGTCCACCTGGAATTTAGACAACCGGATCATAAATCAACAAAACTAAGATGATGTATTCCGCAACACAAAAAGTTAAAACACCAGGGTCCAAAACTTGTTTTGGAGTTTACCAAGTTAACAAACTTAAACCAACTTCCATCAAATTAGAATTATAAAGCACAGTTTATATACACCAAAACATTATTAAATAAGCACAAAAGTTTCGAAAATAAGACAATAAGTACCTCTCCTTCTGAAGCAAAACAAGTCGTAGTTGTAGAAGCTACAGGACGAGTTGTTCGCCATGATTTTCCTAGTATCTGTCCAAAACACAGTAAAAAACAATATCAACTGTGTGTCCATTTCGTATACGCTTATATAACTCTCTACGTACATTATATCATATTCCTTCCCTCCCACTGTCGCAGTCAACATCAATTCAAATAAATAAACCTAGTGTCGCCCATAATTATCTATTGTACGGTAATACTTTATTCCAAAACTCAAACACCACAATTAATGCCCAATTTGCTCCAATTAATGGTGCCATCTTATAGTATCATATAACATTTTGAATTTTATCAAAACCGAAGTTACTAATCAAAAAACAACGTTAGCTGTCACACTAGTTGCATTAAGCGGCATTTATCAAACTTTAGGTCAAAAAACTAATCAATAAACACAGTCTATAAGCCAAAACGCAAGTAAAAACTCATAACGAAACTGATACGACACTTTCGCGAATAAAGTACAAACAATCGATAACAAAAGCGAGACGGCTCACCGAGGTTTCGGTGACTACTCTTCGCCGAAAAACGCCTAACATCGTTTACCTTCACCTGTATACACTATATACAAATAACATCAACGAAAACGCGTTACTTTTCAAAAATTAAACGATTGATAAACATATACAAAATTAAAGCGGGATTATCTCGATGTGATTAGATGTAACGGCGTATGATTCAACGAGTACCGAATAGAAATAAACGTGTTATGTGATAATGTATAAATTAAATCTATAACATGAACTTAACATATATAAAATTAGATCCTGTTAAGGGTTTAGAATGAACTTTTTATACTCGGATTGATGAATCTTCGAATAGGAGGAAATAAGAGGAGGAGAGAAGAGAAGGGGCGCGCTTTGAATGGATGAATAATGTGTTTCATTTTTGAAGTGGTAATAATCGAAGAGGCATGATTAGGGGAATAATTATATGTTATTTATTTACTAATTTAAAAAATATATTCTTGACAAATTCTATGAAAAATCTTTCTTGAATAAGAGACTCAAAATTATCGGCAGCGATATAGGTTGGCTGGTGTCTTATAAAATCGACGGATAACCCGAATAACACCCACCTAGTGCTCAACAACTAGAGCTACTTGACCAAATACCTAATTTAAGTGTCGAGTTCACAATGCATGATGAGCTTCTTGTTAATTACACTTTTTTTACGTTTTTAAATATTATAAAATTACTTGGTTATCAGCATTGTATAAAGTAATATGTATAGAAAACAAGTCAAGTCGAGGTAAATATGTCGAAAGCTCAAGTGAAGTTTCGAGCTTAAGTTATAAAGGCCAAGTAGACCTCGAGCTAGAACTATAAAGCTTGATCGAGCTTTAGTCGAGTTTCGAGCATAAATTTTACTAGTCAAGTTGAGGTCAAGCTTGACAATGTTCAGCTTGATTACACCCTAGTTGGGTCGCTAAGTTGATACGCAACATACAACCAACGTCTGTATCTTCTAGATTAAACACTTTGTAAGTGATTTTGAGTTTGAATCTGTGTGCCGATGAGTTCAAACACCATGAATTAGTCGGCCAAAAAATCAAAAACCATAGTTAGAAAAAAAAAACTATGAGTAATTTACACACTTGGTTTGGCTATTCGAATACTCATGAGTCATGACTTGAGTAAAGTCAATCAATCAATATTGGTGTGCATCATTTTTAATGGTTGCAACTTTGGTCAAAGACTAGAAGAATCAAACAAAAGTCACCTTTCATACGTCATGTTTTTCATTCTTGATTCTTCTAGAAGCTTTTATGCATCAACATGGTTTATTCAAAATGGTCATGCAATGTCTCGTTTTATATATAGGGTGGACTTGTTTTTATGAGATTACCATTTGTTAGCATGTGTTCATAATTTGCAATGTATCAGTATTTGTATTTCGAAAAATAAATTAGATATTATATTTTGTAAGAGCTTCAAATAAGGATTCAGATAACTAACCTTTACATGTTTTATTCAATTCTTACAAAACATATTTCTGACAACATACTACAAGTATCTATAAAAGAAAGATTTAAACAGATAGCGGGGATAGCTCAGTTGGGAGAGCGTCAGACTGAAGATCTGAAGGTCACGTGTTCGATCCACGTTCACCGCATCATATAATATCCTCTGTCAGATATATGACCGGTTTTTTTTAGTTCCAGGTGGTTAAAAACAGCCAGAAGGTTACGGCGTAAACTCCTCATTTCCTGTCTAGATAGTATTCATGTTAACTCAACGAGTGTGCACTTCACAATTCCTTAACTCGTATCCGAGTCGAACATGAAACTACATTGGTCTCTAGTAAATCACCATTACGTAAATGGCCGTCGATGACACTAAATAATACACTTTTTACATAACAGAATAATTTTTACCTTCTCCGGATGTATTGGTAGAAAAAACCAGAAAATATGTCAGATTATATACACCTAAATTCTTAAGGGTGGGATGTTATGGATTAACTGTTTCGACTCTGAATTACATATGTAACTTACACTCACTGCATAACTGTAACATGCCGAGCCAGAGCAAACTAGCCAAAACCTTTCAATCAACTAAATCCATGGTCGGACTTGGTAAGTTATACAAGTCGCATCATAAATGATGTAGGACAATAAGTTGCAAACTCAGCGACTTGCGTTCCTAAATGTCCTCGTTATCCTTGCACAAAAACCCAAAGCAAGCTTATCCATATAGGTGCACAATTCCAATTAAGTACACATACCAGTTTTAATACCCCAAAAGGCCAAAACCAAATCTTCACACTGCACGCGAGCTCAAAATCACACAGTAGCCAGAAACCTACAACTTATATACAAACTCTGAAACGCACAATACAAACTTCATTAAACCAATATTAACAAACTATGATCAAATAAACCAATCCCAAACACTTTGAAAAGTACTACTTATGCAGTAACCACATACCAGAAAAGAAATTAAAGGATAACTTCCATAAACTATATGTATGGTATTGTATACTGATATGAATATGAATTAACATTTTGTATATGTATTTTTGGTTGATGAAGTATTCGTATTTGTTTAACTCACAAAGTGCTTAAGTTAATGTTGTTTCATGTTTTAAACTTTATGTGTGTATAAATAGCACGTATTAATCTTTGAAAACTATCGTGAAAACTGAAAATGTCGTTATTTTTAACATGACAAGGTCTTAACGTGACTTCTTTTTGCTATGCATGCATGCATTTGTTGGCATGTATAATGTATTCATACAAATTTTGGTGTACACCATATATACTTTGCAATGTATGGGTATTGTAGATATATTTTTTTAAGAGTTTCAAATATACGTGAACCTAACAAAAAAGAAATTAGTGACCAAGGTTTTAGATCAGCTAACAAAAAAGAAATTTTGGTGTACAACCAAAGTTCACGCATCATCTCTTCTTTTTTTTTTTGAAGGTTTATTCGAAATGGGCTCATATACACTCATTTTAGGCCCATCTAAGCCCAGTAGCATAACTAGTTTTTGATGATTTTATTAACGGCTTAACGCTAGAAAATTTTCTTTTAAAAGCTCGAGCAAAGTATGTTAAAAAGAGTGACATACAAGTATGTGTTGACATTGTTTAAAGGGGTGTTTGGCATAACACATGTGATTTAGTAAAATGCGTTTTCGTGTGTCTTTGAAGTCAAGATTGTATTTAACTTTAAGATATATATTGTATGAAAGATATCTGCATGTTTTCATGATTTGTCGAGTTGTCTAAGTCGGTTTTTTCAAAATATATGACAAGTACAGAAATTTTAGTTTTTAAAAAAGGCGAGTCATGACCATACGGTCGTTTGGTATATGTTTATACGATCGTATGCTCCAAAAAGTGATTTTGGCAAAACCCTAAAAGATAAATGGAGAGAGTAATATTGTTTTTTTAATACAAAACTTAAAAATATACAATAATTTTTTTTCTTCTAAAAATAGATTAGTAACTTTTAAAGTTTTGAGGGAAGTTATATTAGAAATCATCATTTTCTTAGATACTGGGAGACACATCTCAGCCATCCATCTAAAATCCATCTATGTCAACTCACTTATTAAACAAAATAAAAAGAAAATTAATAAAAAAGCAGACGGGTATCGTGGTCATTTCACGTCCCACACCAACCACACCTCCAATCACTCACACCTCGTCTTTTTAGATCTATCTCCCTCTCTCTGTCTCTCTCTCTCACCTAACACACACAAACACATCGGATCTGAATCTATCATCACGAGCATCTAATCGATCGATCATCTCCTTCGTAAATCGATTATCTCCTTCTTCAGTTCATTAACATTAGGTAAAGTTCATCCGATCTGTTTTTATTTATCTTTTTTTTAGCTTATTTGATGTGAATAAGCTTATAATTCAGTTTTATTCTTTTTTAGCTTATTTGATGTGAATTTATCTATGAATTTAGTTTTGATGTGAATAAGATTATCGCTTTTTTTAGCTTATAAATTTATCCTTTTTTTAGTTTATTTGATGTGATTAAGCATATGAATTTATCATCATCTGATAAATTCAGCTTATTTAACGAACTATGTGAATTTATCGTGTTGAATGATAAGCTAACTTATTAGGTGATTGATGATAAGCTTATGAATTATCATCATTTGAATTTATTTTCTGAATTATAACTAACTTATTAGCTTATTTTTATGAATTATCAGGTTTTATGCTTAAATCTACAGACATATATAATATGACCTGTTAGTGAAAAATCATATATGATAAGTTGCTTGAAAAAATGTAAAAACTTACTATATCACATATGATTATAACCTAGGTGTAAGTATATTTATACTATACATAATAAGATAAGGTGTTTGAAAATAAAATACAAGTAGTTTGTGATCTCCTGGTGAGTAGTAAAAAGTTAGTTTTGTGTATAATATCATATATGATAATCTACTTGAAAGTCAACTTCTTTAACACTATAATATATCATATATGATAATTTGCTTGAAACTAAAATACAAGCAAGTCTGTCATCTTCTGGTGAGTGATTAAAAGTTAGTTGTGTGTATAATATCATATATGATAATCTAACTTGAATGTCAACTTCTGTAACACTATAATATATCATATATGATAATGTGTTTACCACTAAAATCAAATCTTTTTATTTGTGTAGAGAAAACTGTTTTCAATGCATTTTACATAAGAAATGGAAATACACAAGATGAGACCGAGGTTTGCAACAAAGATCCTGACACATGACAAAAACATCCACATAGAAAAGATGAGCGACGAGGCACATCGTTGCACAGAAGCGACACATACAAACAGGCGAAGCAGAATCTTCATAAGGGGATGCAGTCGTAAAAAGAGAAAAAAGCTCATGATTCTGTAAAGAGTTTTTGGCAGTGCCCTCAGAAGCAAGGTACCTTTGAATGTAGACAATATTTACTAGTTTTCATTTTTAAGTATGTAGTGTGTACCACATTTTGGGGATCCGTTGATCAATCTTTAACTATGTAATGCTACTACATCTCTTTTATGTTGATGATGTGGTCTTCATAGCCTAATGGTGTGATTCGGATATCATCACTCGTGTGTTTTTTTTTTTTGATTTACAGTAGAAAAAAATAATGTAGATTGTTTCAACACAAAAATGATGGTAGATAAAAAATGTTGAACTTAATGTTATATCATATATGATGGTATGATTCAAACTTGTAAATTACAAAAATCAAATGTGATTAGTCAAAATAAAAAAGAAATAATGTAAAATCGATTGTGATGAACCAGTATATCATATATGATATATAAAAGGTAAAATTATGTAACAAATAAAGATCCAACACTTATTCATAATCAAAAGAGTACTTTTGAACAATATCATATATGATTACTCAAATAGAAAGTAACCTAATGTAAAATCACATATGATATACCTGGGATATCATATATGATAAACACTTATTAATAATCAAAAGACACAAAAACAAAAAATCTGTTGAATTCATGATTAAACCAAAACCTTCTTTTTATTGAAACTACTATTCTTCTTCTTAAATCAATTCTTTTTCGTTTTCAACCAAATCTACTTTTTCTTGAACAACTTCATCCTGGGCTATGACGACTTCATCTTGATCCTTAAACATACCCGTGCACGTCCTCTTGTTATGATTAGTACCTCCGCACAACGAACATGAATTCCTGTTCCTCGTACCTTTTTAAATCTCTTTCTCTTTCCCTCCTTTAATACGCACCTTTCAATCTCTGAAAAAATAAAAATAAAAATAAAAAAATAAATAAACAGTCATCTGGAAAAAAATGAAATATCATATATGATAATCACATGTTATATACATATGAAAAAGCAATATCATATATGATATGATATATGATATATGATATACGTACGAAAAATATCATATATGATATATCAAACACATTAACCAAAAGCTACTTACAATAGCTTATTGCTAACTGATAAACTAAATACACCTTAATTCAGCTTATATCAACACATTAATCTAAAAAAAAATCTAATAGAGCTTATTCAGAACATAAAAATAGCTTATTAACAGTAGCAACATAAATAAGCTAATAAGATAGCTTATAATTCATCAAAAATAAGCTAATAAGCTAGCTTATAATTCAACAAAATAAATACAGATGATAATAATTAATAAACTTATTTATATACATCACCTAATAAGTTAGCTTATCACTAGCAATAATTAAATCAGATAATTTGTTCAAAAATAAGCTGAATTATAAGCTCATAAATTAGTAAGCTTAATCACATCAAATAAGCTAAAATAAAAACATATCTGAAGAAGGAGATAATCGATTCAAAATAATTTAATCGATTGAAGATCGATCGATTAGTTGTTTTTTTGGGTAAAGGGTTACCCCGGCAAAGTATATTAATCACCGAAAAGTTAAAAACAATAGAATGTGGCTGAAATACCACATTAACCTCAAGCATGCGGTTGAACTACTCTAAACACGGTTGGGACATGACCCGAAAGGATTACAACTAAAATACATTCTAGTTTTCCTTTCTAAGCTTCCAATCTGCAATATCCAACAACCGAACATAATGAGCTTCAAGAATCATAAAGTGCGAAGGATCTTGGCATCTTCCAGCGGCCAATCAAGCTTGCCACATTACCAGAATTCTTGAACTTCAACGTAAGGAGCTTAAGTACGCACCTTTAACATGATTACATCTTTATATCCTCAGAGTGCGTTCCAAACTTCTTAAAAAGACGGATTATTCGTTCTAACCATACATAATACGAAAGTAAGCACAATCATAAGGTTTACTCGATAAATGCATTCAGTTCCGATTTCTGCTTATCATACCCCCGAAGGTGACTAATAATATCGCTGGCAACGTAGGGGAACCTTTTCCATAGCCGCAAGATGACAAACCAATGGTCCACACTTTAGTTGAGAAGGTACACTCAAAAAATAAGTGGGCATGCGTATCACTTTGAGTTTCACAAAAAGGACACCGAAGCAATGAAAGATCGATATTATTACCAACGTCCCACTGCTGAAGCTTATCTTGGATCTTTAAGCTATTCCGCATGACCAGTCAAAGATGAAAAGAATGCCTCGGAATGGCCTATGGAAACCACACAACTTTGAACCACTCCACTTCATTACCACGAGGCCTAATAGCCTCCCAAACACGACTAACTGAAAATTCCGACAAAACTCCATTTAGATCCTTCCAGCGAACTAAATCATCATTGTTCACGTAAATATTAGGGGCTGGAATAAGACTTAAATTAGGAATTTTAACTAGCCAAGAAACTGGCCACCTCTATTCATTATTATGCACGAACTAAGCCACCTTAGCATGGTTATTAAAACCCTCATTATAAGCATCTCTAGGAGTGATATGATCACTTAGGGGACTGATGGAGCACCACAAATCATGCAAAACTGAAACAGACATCCCATTACCAATGGTAACCCAAAAGAAAGGACGAACCAAGACACGCATCTGAAGAAGCTTTAACCAGCCCCAACTAGCATTGTTCGTAACAGGAAGATCCCAAAACGATCGATGTTTAAGCTTATAAGTATGTATCCATCTAACCCAAATAGATTCTTTGTTTGAGACGATATTCCAAATATGTGTAGTCATTAACGCCATATTAAAAGTGTCAAAACTCCGAAGCCCAAGACCCCCTTCGCGCTTAGGGAGACAAATGTCCTCCCAAGCAACCTTCGCCTTCCCTCTCTTATATTCACCATTATACCAAAGGAAACCACGGATAAGACTTTGAATATCATAGATAATACCTTTAGGGATGATAAGGACCGAAGCCCAATAAACATGCATAGATGAAATAACCGATTTGCATAGTTGCAAGCGATCGATAAAAGAAAGGGACTTGTTCTTCCAATCTCCAATCCTATGCTTTGCCTTCTCAACAAGAACTTTACAATTCTTAGTAAGAAAACGCGAAGAAATAAGAGGCACTCCAAGATATTTAACCGAAAGAACACCTTCACCAAACGGCATTATATTGAGAATATCAATCTTGACATAATTAGGCACATTACAAAAGAATGCCGTGCTTTTAGGAATGTTCGGAACCAGCCCAGATGATGACTTGAACTCATCAAGGGATTCCCTAATAATATTGGCCGAATCCACATCTCCACGAGCAAAAATAAAAAGATCATCTGCAAAACAAACGTTAATAATCTGAATATCTTCACAATGTTTATGAAACCGAAACAACCCCGATAAATTTACTTTCCTTCTAAGAATTAAAGAAAGAATCTCCGTAACGAGGGTAAATAAATAAGGGGATAGAGGATCGCCTTGCCTCAAACCCCGTTTCCCTTTTAAGAACCCATGAATATCACCATTAAGACTCAAAGAGAATGACGTGGAAGTAACACAAGCAATAATCCATTTGATCATACGGGGATTAAATCCAAAACCTTTAAGAATACACTTTAAAAAACGGCAATCGACCGTATCATACGCTTTTTGGATGTCAATCTTAAAAGCACATCTAGGAGGGCCAATGTTCGGATGATAATTATGCATAAGCTCCTGAGTGATGAGGATATTATCCGAAATACGCCTACCCGAAACAAACGCAGATTGATTATCACTAACAACCTCTTTAATCCCATCTATAATACGATTAGTAAGAATTTTACTAATACATTTATAAATGACATTGCAACAAGAAATGGGCCAAAAATCATTAACTTTAAGTGGAGTGGTAACCTTAGGAATAAGAGCAATAAATGTGTGGGTTATTTCCTTTAACAATATGCCATTAACAAAGAAATCACGAATGGCATGGCAAATATCCACACCAACAATGTCCTATCCTTTCTTAAAGAAAGCCAAAGAAAACCCATCCGGACCAGGAGCACGATCGTCTCCAATGCTAAACATGGCCTTTTTAATCTCATCATTCGTAATCGGACGAGCCATATTAGAGAAAGAATCAGCCGACACTTTCTTTGAGAAAAAACCATCCATATTCAGATTATTACAAGCCATGTCGCTGCCAAGAAACATATGATAATGTGATACAAAAACATCAGCCACTTTAGAGCCCCTAACCTGAATGTTATTCGAATCCATAATATAATCAATACGGCTTCTATGATTTCGACTCTTAACAACCTTATGGAAGTATGCCGAGTTCGTGTCACCAACATCCATCGGTGTAGAGAAAGAAAAAAGAAGAAGTGCAGGTATGTGTGTATATCAAATGAGTTGGTAATAGAAAAATAAGTTTATATATAAGACAAAAATACCCCTCTAGTGTAATAGATAATTTAATCTCATCTATTGGATGAGATGAAGATGGAGGGTGAGGATGAGTCCTTCGGTATCTACAAAATGTTTGGTATCCAAATGAACTTAAATCTAAAGTTTTCTCTTTTTCTTTCTAACAATAAAAGTTAGAATAAAAAGGGCCCTTAATAAATCTGGTGATTTTGGTCGTAGAAAATAACAATGAACTTTTCTAAATATACCTATTTCGTACGTGTGTTTTTAAAAGTTGTACAATGGGAGCTTTCGTAAGTGTTCCAATATGCATATTTTAATGACGTGTCACGTTATAAATGGTGTCATGTGTTAACCTTTCAGGTATGAAACGTCATCAAAATGTATAGAATGGAACACTTATGAAAGTTTTTCCCATTGTACGACTTTTTAAAAGTACACGTACCAAATCTGTACATTTGAAAACTTCGTTGCTATTTTACAACTAAAACCCTATAATCTAAAACTGGGGAAGGATACTTATTAACAAAGGTACAAAAACTAAAACCCAAGTCCTAGTTATTATACTTATTTATTGTTGGCGGAGAAGTGATAAAAAAATATGACGTGGCATCAACTCTGCACCATTCGATCAAAGAAATCAATCACGACCTTCTAAAAAAAAGTTCATCATTACTCATTATTTATTCGATAGTTGCCTACGGATATTCGAGAGACAGTTAGCACACGTTTTCTTCTCTTATTAAAAAATATGATAATTTGAAACCAATGCCATCTTGCTTATATCAAAAAAGGTGGAGTTAGACTTCATTTCAAACATGTAAAATTTATTATTCCAAATATCATAATACTAATCATTTGCTTTGATCAATTGGATGCCTCATTGTAATAATACTTTTTTCATAAATTAATAATACTTATTATAAAATTGTTAATATAATACTTTTTTCATCTAACAAAACAAACCCTCCTATGTTACGAAAAATTGTATCACCAAAAGTGATCGAGTTACTTCAATTACAAAAACAAGTCATGTTTTAACATCGTTAAACTTAGTGTATTTATAAGGAAATTGATAAAAAAAATTCCTTTTTTTTTTTTTTAATAATTATGCAACTATCATTAAAATGTTTAGGACATTGCATTCAAATAAATATAGGAATTAAACTTCTCTCTCAACAACTTTATATTATCATAAATAAATTAAAAAAAATAAATAGTTATTGTACCTTGTTAAGTATTCAAAATTTTTCACAATTTAGAACAGACATCCTAAACTTAATTGATTTATGAGTGAAATATAAAAGTTGAGTGACTTACGAAAAACAAAATAGTAAAACTTGACTGACTTTTGTAACTAAAACAAAGTTTGAGCGACTTTAATTGAACGATATTAAAAGTTGTCATTTTCATGATTTCATCACCATATACGTTTGATTGTGTAGCAACCTTTATGAATAAGTAATTTAACTCCATAATAACGGTAACGTTAATTCTTTCAAAAAAAAATCTTTTACATTTGAAATATTAAAAAAAGAAAAAAAATGTTCTTTGTGAAAAATTGGGGACATGCCATATCGAAATGATAGGTTCATATCCAATTTTGATTAGTTAGATTAGGGCAAATGACACAAAAAGGCACTCAAGTTGAAGTCTGTTTCCAATCAAGGTACTTTACTTTTTCTTTTGCACATAAAGGATGCAAACTTTTTTTTAGCCAATTTAGGTTTTTTTTTTCACTTTCTGTTAAAAAACTAACGGCCATTTCGTTATTTCCATAAATGAATCTTTTATAAAATTTGTGAGATTTTTAAAAAAAAATTCACTAAATCAAACAGGGTATTAATCCCCCCCTTTTGTCCACAGAATCAAAAAAGAAAACCAATTAGTTTACTAATCATGCCAATATCGTATTGGTTGCTGTACTTATTGCATCACCCAGTTTTATGTGCCACAAGTAATCCATTCCTTAAAAGGTCAGTCTAAGACGCTGGTTCAAAAACTGACAAGAACATAGAACATAAACTAATAGCAAGCACTTTCACAGGCGGCAAAGAAGTGAATGGTAGTAGTATTTTGTAGTGAATCATGGCTGTTCAACAATCATCAGGCAGCCAAGAAGTGAGACCTTTCTGATTGCAGGATTAGAAGCAATAAATTGTGTTACATGCATCTTCATTCACCTGTAATTAACTGATTATTCCTTGTTTAGTTTGACCATCTAACTCCATTATTAATACCTCATGTGGTTATGTGAGACTGTGAACTTAAAAAACAATTAGACATTTAGACATTCTCTCGCTGGATTTCTGAACACAGATCAACTAGTGTAATACCCGTGCGTTGCACGGGTCACATGTAAAATGTCAATTATTAAACATATAATACTGAATTTTTAAGCAACATATATCATCTATCAACAAAAATATAAAAAAGCATTATAATTTATCAAAGTAAACATATAAGTCGAAGTTCAAAGTAGAAAATGCGTGATTGAAGTTCAAAGTAAACATATACTGTATGTGTTTTTGTGTTGGTGGGGTATTTTTTTAAGTGCATCTCAAAAAGAAGTTGCAAATTCAGCCATTCGATCTGAGTGTACCAACAGCTTTTATATAAAAAAATTTAAGGAATTTTTCTAATTGCCCCAAAAGTTTACATGTGTTGGTAATGTTTGCTCCAAAAAAAATTTTGTTCCCAAAATATCATGGGATACCATAATTTTTTGGGAGACTTAAATTTTTTTTAAAAGACTTTCACACAAATTTTGACAAGTGTCCCAAGTGGATCCAGGTCTCCCAAGACACATGTCACTTTTTGCATGAAGGTCTCCACAGTTTTTTTGGTCTCCCAGAGCATTTTGGAAAACAGAAAATACTTGAGGCAAAAGATGATTAGTGTGTGTACTATTGGGGCAAATAGGGAAATTTCCTAAAAAATTTGTATAACGATTCAATAATTTAAAAAAGAAAATATATAATTTGTATATGGATTTGTATATTTTTTAAGTTTTATACTTTTATATAGTATATGGATAAAAGCTAAACAAAAGCTTATTGCGCTGTTTAAACTCAGGTTTTAGAAGGCAAAGGTGCCATTAAGATTGGATTTTTAAGCCACTCACTCAGATAGAGTGGCTTGGTTCTGAGACAACACAATTTCAGGTTTAACTTTCTAAAATTCATTTTAGAATATTCATAGCTTATTACAATCTACTTATTCTAATGAATTCTCACTGTTATTACTGTTTTCATTTAGCTAGTATAGCTTATAGAATTGGGGCCCCTAATAGTTTTTAAGCTTTCTTAGTTTAAAATCAAGATAGAATTTTACTATTTTAAAATTTCTGTCATAACTAGAAGCAGCTTAAGCTAGTAGAGAAACTCGCTTATTTCTTCCTAAATAAGCTTAGTCAATTTTAGCTTAAATAGTTTAACTATTTCATTTTAAGTAAGAGTGATAAAAGTTATAAAAGTTTTAGCTTCAAAATAGGATTTTAAGTCCACTATAGCTTGACAGCTTTAAAGTAAAGGGGGTTTTGGCATAACCCTAAAAAAAAAAAATCTATAAAACGGGTCAAAATGGCTTGTCCATGGGTTGAGGTATTTTGGTTAGTTTTACCTTAAGTTTTTAAGCATTCCCTAAGCTTTTGTTAAAAAGACTTTATTGTGCCAATTTGTTTTTTCCAAGAGTTTTTTTTTAGACATTGTGTAACTGTGAATTTCAAGATATTCCAAGTGCTTATATCCATAAGCACTTGAATTGGAGTTAGAAGGTTTCCAAAGAGAGTGCATTCTTTTTGTGTTTAATTTCAAGCTGTCCAAGCCTTGTCATTTTGACTTTGTTAAGTCAAAAACACCCAAGTCCCTTTGTGTCACAGTTTTAAAAAAGACAAAAGCCTTTTTTTTACCCAAAAATTCAACAAGTAAACACATTTGATTTTTGCTCAAAACTTGTTTGCACAAGACAGTCCACAAGCAGTAGACATTATCTGTTTTAAGTTAACTTACAATTTGACTTACATTACAGCTTTAAAAGCTGTCAAATAAGCAACTCAAGTTTAGCTTAAATCTCCCCTGGTGCAAAGGGGAGATTTTAAAACCCTTTTTCTTTGTCATTTAGTGTTTTTAAGCCCAAGTTTTTGGCTTATTTTAAGAGTTTATAAGCTCTTAGATAAGCCCTCAAAGTTTCAGACCTTGAAGAGCTTGTTTGTTGGCTTATTTTTAAGGTCAAACTTGGCATTTGACTGTTTTTTGACTTAGGCTTAGGGATTGCTTATTTTTCACTGTGGGCTTATTTAGCTTATGAAATTAGCTCATTTTAGCTCTCAATAGCTTTTTAGGTTAGCGTAGATAATAATGTAGCTTATTTACCCTTTTTTTCTAGCTTATTTGTCCAAAACTTAAGCCATTTTAGTTAGCCTTTTAAGCTTGTTTTAAGCTTTCTGTCATTAAGCACTTTGTCCCAGCTTATTTAGCCTTAAGCTTTAAGCCTTTTAGCTTACCTAGGTTTAGTTTAAGCCTCCTTAGCTTATTTTGCCTTTGTCTCAGCTTATTTCGACCAAATGTCCACAATGACTTAAGCAAAATTTAGCTTTTGAAGCCATTAAGCTTTTCTGTCCACTTTAAGCATATTTTTAATGCTTATTATTTTGCTTTTCATAAAAAAGTTGTAGAAGACAAAGTTGTTAAGCCCCACGAGCTTTAACAACTTCTGCATCATTGAGTTTTCGAAAAAAAAGGGAAAGACCCTTGCCGGGTGACAAGACTCGAAAACCGTGACCCAAGCATTACATTCCCCTTTACACACACACTCTATCCCAATGCCCCTTGTGTCTTTTCGTTTAAAGACTCAAGGGCACAAATCTTTAAGTGTGTATTTGAAGCTAAAACTAATAAGCTGTTTGGCTTATTTTCGGGCTTATTACTTAAGCTGTTTTGTGTTTCTTATTTTTCGTAGGACTATCAAGGTGTAAAGTATTTTTAGAAAAAATTTCAGAATTTTTCGTAATCGTTTAATATTTTTTATAATTTAATTTAGTTAAAAGTTGTTTTAATTCATAAAAAATACAAAAATTATCAAACACAAACAAATTTGCTTATTTTAGAAAAATTTTCTTTTATCATCTAGTTTGTAGGAAAAATAAAAAAAAATTCGTAGGTTCATATTTACACCATTTTCATCTTTAGCAAGACACTGTGTCCGTGAAACGGGATTTTTGTTTTGACTCGTTTTTTTTATGGGTCAAACGAACTCCGTTTTTCGGTCTAGTTCTTTTTCATTCTTCGTTATTTGGTCCATAGATAGTCTAGAGTGAAAAATTCCTCCGAGGTTATTTTTAAAGATTTTAGTTTTTTTTCCACAGATCCATGAAATGAGTCATTTCTTCTTTCTTTTTTTTTCATACATTTTTTATTTCCTTTCCTTTTTCTTCTTTTACTATTCCACCCTTTTCCTATTCCTTTTTTTTTCTCTTTTTCCCTTCCTTTTTTCTTTTCGCCCCCTTTCATTTCCTTCCTTTCAAGTTTGAATAATACAATTTTTCCTTTTCTCTTCTTCCCTTTTTTTTTTCTTTTCCCCTTTTTCTTTTTTCCCTTTTTCTTCTTTTTTCTTTTTTTTTTTTTTTTTTTTATTTCTCCGACAAATAGAAAAATTCATGAACCTTTTTTTTTTTTTTTTTTCCTCTATTACTTTCCTTGTCTTTTTTTCCCTTTCTCATTTTTCCTCTCCTCTTTTTTTTCCTCTCTTTTTCTTTTTCTTCTTTTTTCTCTTCTCCGTTTCCTCCTTTCTCCTTCTCTTCTCCCCCGATAAAGTTTTTTCCTTTTCCTTTTTCTTTTCTTTTTTTTTTCTTCATTTCTTTTTTTTTTTCTTCTTTCTTCTTTTTTTCTTTTCTTTCCCCATTTAATTTTTTCCTCTTCTTTTTTCACAAAAAATTTCTTTAGGTTTTTTTTTTCCCATCTCTTCTTTTTTCTTCTCATTCTCTTTTATTTCTTCTTTCTTTTCCTCTCTTCCGTCTTTTCCTTTTTTTTCTTTTTTTTTTTTTCGCTTTCTTTCCCTTTCTCCCTTATTTTTCTCTTTTTCCCCCCGAGTAGACCTGACGGAATTGTAGTAATCTTTTTTCCCTTTCTCTTATCCTCCCTCCCGACCCTTTCTTCCTTCTACAATCTTCCTATCCTAAATAGAAGGAAGTTATATTATGTGTCTTTTAGTATTCCTTTTCTTTTCCTTTTTTTCTTTCTTTTTTCGTTTTTTTTTTTTCCTGCAATGGGACTATTTTCCCCTATTTTCTTTCTTCTCTCTTCTCTTTTTCTCTTTTTTCATCTTTTTTCCCACTTTTTTTTCTAATAGGTTTTTTCTCCTCCTACAGAATTCTCCCACTCTTTCTTTTCATCACTTCATTCTTCATTGTTTTTTCTCTTTTTTCTTTCCCGTTCTCCTATTACCAGTCATAGAATCATTCTTTCTTTTTTCTTTTTCCTTCTCTTTCTTTTTCATTTCACTTCTTTTCTTTTTTCCCTTTTCTTTTTTTTCTTTTTTTTCCCAAAATAATAGTTAAACTGCTATTTCTCATGTTTAATATGAATCGTTTTTTTTTCCTTCTTTCTTTTTTTTTCTTATTTTTTTCCCCCCCCCATTATCACTTTTTTTGTTCCTCCTTTTTTTTTCTTTCTGCCTTTCCGTTCTTTCTTTCATTTCCTTTTTTTCCCATTTTCCCTTTTTTCCTACTTTCCCCCTTTTTCTTTGCCTATTTTCTCCCTCCGTTCTCATTCTTCTACTTTTTATTGTGTTTTTCCCCCTTTGTTCGGGATTCGTGCTTTCGTTTTTTAGCTTAAATTCATAATTTTTAGGTTTTTCTTAAACGTTTTTGTTTGTTATTGTTTAATTTGACTTTTCCACCTTCTCAAATCAATTCCTTCCTTCAAACTCAAATCTTCGATTGTATCGATTTTCCATTCCAGCCTCGTTGGGGATAAACGACCCGGGAAAGCTCTATACTACTTCTCGGTATCATTGATCTTGTTGATTTTTAGACTTATATATATATTTTATATTTTATATATTATATGTATATTTAGTGTAAATCTCTCAATCAATTTTTGGCGCCGTTGCCGGGGAGGCTGTGAAACCGACTATCGTTACGTTTGGCAATTGTGTTTGAAACTGTGAATATTTTCTTTTATTATAAAAATATAAAAAAGTACAAAAATATTTTTCATTTCTTTTAGTATAATTATCAGATAAAAACAAAAAAAAACCAAAAATATAAAAACATTGTCCATAAAAAAAGAAAATAAAATTCACAAATTGGTAAAATACCAAAATATAATATCTCAACTGAGGTATAATCAAATAAACTTCCGTGAACTTGTTTGGTTCCCACTCGTACAAAAGATTTTAAAACTTGCCTTTTGTTGTCTCTACACGTAACGGTCACCTTGAAACGTGAAACAAACATAAAGGTGGTATAAGGAGGGTTGTTCCTAGGAACTACACCCTAACGGCGAAATAAGCTTCGCGCTATTCCTACTCCTCCGCTCACCTGTGAGTTTATCTTTTTGAGAGCTACCGTGAAGTAAGTAGATTATTTTGGTTTAAGAAGTTGTCTTTTAACACAATGTCCGGTTAAAAATCCAAGTTTGTGCAATAAATCATTAAAAAATCCAAAAAATTTAGTGTAAAAATTTCTTTTTATATTTCTATTTGTGCATGCGCACTCGTTTCCAAGCCCGTAGACGTCGACAACCACCAAATCAACAAACTTCTTGTTTGAATCATCCAATCTTGAGAAACCTGATAAGCCTCCCCATAGTCAAGATGGAACGATAATCGAACTATGGCGCAATGCTCGAAGCACCACCGTGGGTTTACGAGGTATGCGATCGTTGTTGCATTCAAAAAAGAAATTACCAAGCGAACCAACTTGAGATCAAGCATGGTCCTTTCTGAATCTTGTTCAACGACAAGCAAATTTTTTGGACACGATAAAGAATACCCACAACCCACATCCGATATTTCAACAAGATCATTTCTACGATGCAGTTCCCGAACATCCCGAGTACTTCGGTTAAGCTATTCTTTTCCCATTTCCCTCGAGGGGAGCAGCCGGAATTGGCCTTAAAAAAGAGCCCCCTCGATCGATTCTTACATGGGATGATCTTGTTTCGAAATTCATTAACAAATTCTTCCCTCCTTCTAAAACAACAAATCTCAGAAATGAAATCACGAGATTTCAGCAAAAATTTGATGAGACGTTTTATGAGGCTTGGGATCGTTTCAATGATCTTCTTAGAGGATGCCCGCATCATGGGTTTTTTAAAATTGCATCAACTCCTACATCTCCTATAATGCCCTAAATTCAAAAGATCAAGATTCATTGAACTCCGCTGCGGGTGGTACTTTTTGGACAAAATGCCTCGGAGAATGCCTAAAAATCATCGAGAGACAAATACCAAAGTTTCGTCAATCACGAAGCAAAGCATCGTTCGAAAGTGAGTGAGCTCTTCTACCCTGCAGTTTCATCCGATGTGCTTGGAGTTAAAAGATATGGTTAGAGTCATTGATTCTGATAAGAAAACCAAACTCCAGCAGCCCCTTCGTAAAATCGGTTGAGCAAAGTTTGTGTAACTTGCGGGGTGGTACATTCTTACCAGAATGTCCCACCACCAATGACTAACGTGACAATATCCAAGACTACGTGGTCACAACCGCCGAAGTTAACTACAACCAGGGAATGCCATTGTACCGACCTCAGATGGTTGCTAAACCAAATTAACCTCCGGTTTTTCCTCCTATGCAAAACCATCAAAACAACCAAAATCGGGGATCATTCAATCAAAATCGAGGAAACAATTGAACCAAAATCGAGTAGTAATTTCAATCAAGTATCAAGTTTACCAACCTCAGAATTTAATCAACCCTAACCGATCTTTTCAAGCTCCACCATACCCAACTCCAGCTCCAGCTCATCCAACACCAGTGTATCTGAAAGTCCCGATTTTGATCACTAACGTCAAAGCAAATGACGCGGTTTTATGCCAAAATATATGCAAAATCAATGGGCAATCATACACGGAATTGCTCACCAAATCAGTGAAATAGTAAAACTATACTATGCTTCACTTTGGTTCGGGTTCTCTTCCAACAAACACCATTGCTAACACAGAAATCAATGGCGAAAGCAATCACACCCGAAGCGGTATTTCCTATGAGACCTCAAACTTCTTCTCTCCTAAAGAGAAGGAAAATAAACCCGAAGTGACAAAGATACGTTGCAACCAACATCGAAAACATCCAACCTCCGTGTCCAAATCATGAACATGTGTTGTTTCTAAAGACTAAACCACCCTGCCTTATCCTTCAAGGCCACAAAGAAAAGTTTACCGTGAACAAGACAATCTTTTAGCTTTCAAATTAAGGAGATTTTCGAATCTCCATTTCCGAGCTAAGTTTCGTGAGCTCTCCTACATATGCCCAAATTTGCACCAATGTTTAAGAAAGCTCCTCAATGACAAGGTAAGATAATTTGATTTAACAAAGACCACAGGTAAACGAGAACTGCTCGGCTGTTATCCTAAAAAAGTTTTCCCGAGAAAACTTGGAGACCCCGTTAGATTTCTTTATACCCGTGTGATTTTTCCGAGAGATGAAAGAATGCTTAGCCTTAGCCGATCTCGGTGCTAAGCATCAACCTAATGCTCTCTCCATTTGGAAAGAACAAAGTCTCTCCCCAATCATAAACCAAAACTCGAATGATACTCTGAACAGCCCGACCGAAAACGACTTCTACTCCAACCGCATCGCCGAGGATTTTCGTGAAGTAGAAGTTTTTCTTTCCTGCCGATATTCGAGGTCGTTGATTACGTCTGCCCGATCCCGGGGCTCCCTTAATCTTAGGAAGACCTTTCTGAGACGGCACTGCCTTAATAGATGTTCACGGTGAACAAATGACCCTTAGACATGAGATCAATACCGTGAACCTTCAAATTGGTGATACCAAAACTTTCTCCCTAACCAATATCAATGAAACGGGTAACCAATCGATGATAATTGACATTGCTTGTGAGGAAAATGCTCCAACGAATACTTGAAAACTCCTGAAGTGGCAAATCCACTTTCTACTTCGGATCTTACGATCGATTCTCGTTCCTCCTCTCCATCTTTCACTTCCCTTCGGAGGAGTTGATTTTCTAATGGAAAAGAATCGATGAATTTCTTGAACGTGATGATTCAATACCACCGGGTGTTGATGGCATCTATGATTCGGAGGGAGACACTGTTTACCTTGAGGAACTGTTGAGTGTGATCAATAGTGACCCAAATCCACCTTCGTCACCAGTTTGTGAAATTGATGTTCCTGAAAAGGGTAAATCTTCATGTGAAGATCCTCCCGACCTTGAACTCAAAGACTTACCATCCCATCTTGAGTATGCATTTTTGGAGGGTGATGACAAATTACCCGTCATAATCGCTAAAAACTTGAAAGATGAGGATAAAACCAAACCGGCCCTTGAACAGGAGATTCTTAAGAGTCACACAAACGTGCCCATAGATTGTAAAGATTTCTGATATAAGGGAAAAAATCCATATTTTTGCACCCTAAATTTTGATGGAGGAAAATGCCCACCCCTAGTTCAACATCCAGAGAAGATTAACCCCCAAATCCATGAGTTTTAAGCACAGAAGTTATCAAACATCTTGATAGCAAGGGCTTAATTACCCCTATCTACTGACATGCCCCTGGTGAAGCCCGGTTCCTTGTGTCCCTAAGAAGGGAGGCATAACCGTGGTAAAAAAATGAAGACAATGTGTTTTTTTTTTGATACCCCCACTAGTTGGTTAACGTGATGGCGAGTTTGCATTGATTACCGAAAACTCAATGATGGGCAACCGAAAAGACCATTTCCTTACCATCTATGGATCAGATGCTTGAGAGATAGCCGGGAATGAATACAATTGCTTTTTGTCCGGATTTCTCCGGTTTACTTTCAGATCCATATTGACAGCCACTTGAGTCAAGATAAGAGCTACCTTCACCTCCCGTTCAACGGGACAATTGCTTACCGTCGCATGCCTTTTGGTATGCAATGCAGCCGGCAACCGTCCAAAGGTGTATGGTTGCAATCTTTTTCACGATAATGATTAGAAAACCATGGAAGTTCTCATGGATGATTTCTCGGTTTATTGGTAACTACTTCTCATTCTTGTCTTACCTCCATTTGACAAGAGCTCCAAAGAGTGAAGACACCAAACTTGTGAGCAAAATTGAGGAACAAATGCCACTTTATGGTCAAGTAAGGCATAGTCCCTTGCCATAAAATTTCTAAAACGAGGGATTGAGGATTGACAAGGCAAAGTGATGTCATTTGCAAAATTGCCTCAACCTACTACAGTTTAAAGGGTATTCGCAGGTTTCTTCTCTGTCATAAGCCGGATTCTACCGACGATTTATTCAGGACTTTTCCAAAATCGCCCGGCCTATGACCCACCTCCTTGAAAAGGAAACTCCGTTTATCTTCTCGTAAGGAGTCATTTTGAAGCCTTAGAAAACCCTTAAGATAAGATATTAACCCCAAGCACCGATACCTAGTTGCCCCCGATTTTGGACCTGCCCATTGAAATCAAGTGCGATGCAAGTGATAGCGAAGGGGCATCCTCGTCAACGTAAGACCAAGCACTTCCAACCGATACACTATCAAGCAAGACTATGACTGAGGCTCAAGCACATTACACCACAACGGAAAAGGAATTACTTGCCGTGGTGTATGCTTTCGAGAAATTCCGGCCATATCTTGTCCTGTCCAAAAGTATAGTGTATACGGACCACTCGGCTCTTAAGTACTTGTTTGCTAAGCAGGATGCTAAGCCGAGATTGCTCCGGTGGATTTTGCTGCTCCAAGAAAACAAATTAATTAATTATTTAAAAAACAAAATAATATATTTTTGAATTATTTAATATAAAAAATTTTAAAAAAAATTTTATAATTTGATGTCGAGGTCCGTTTAAGAAAGGAGCAGAAAATCCTCGCCGCAGACCCATTCTAGAATTGAAAATCCCCATCAAAGTGAGCTCGAGAAAAAGGAAATTACGGAAACATTTCCTCTCGAGACACTTGGGATGGTTACCTTTCGTGGTGATGATAATGCCCCATGGTTTGCCGACTTTGCAAATTACCATGCGGGAAATTTTGTGATCAAAGGGATGTCGTCCCAACAGAAAAGAAAGTTTTTCAAAGACGTCAAGCACTACTTTTGGGACGACCCCTTTCTATTCAAGATCTGTGCAGACCAAGTAATAAGGCGTTGCGTTTTGGGGCAAGAAGCTTTTGACATTCTTAAAGCTTGCCACAGTGGACCCACCGGGGGACACTATGGTGCCAACTACACAGCTAAAAAGGTCTTCGATTCAGGATTCCTAATTGCCCACGCATGAAATTACGTAGAATCTACAAGGAAATCCCACTGGACCTTTGTCACCAATGTGGACATTTTGTCAACCTGTCAAGGCAAAATTTCGCAACGTGATAAGGGATGCCACAAAACTCTATCCATGTTTGCGAGATCTTTGACATGTGGGGCTTGACTTTTATTGGGCCGTTCCCGTCTTCCAGAGGGAACAAATATATACTCGTGGCAAGTCGATTACTATCAAAAATGGTTTGAAGCAAAAGCGCTTCCCCACACCGAATGATGCCCAGTTGTTTTTGGTAAATTTTAAATCTCTCCTTCTCCCGATTTGGTGCCCTCGTGCATCCATAAGTGATCGCGGTACCCATTTTTGCAATGACCAATATTACACAGGTCATGCCTTAAATACGGAGTTACTCACTCTCTCCACCGCGTATCATTCACAACAAGTGGACCAAAGTTGAGGTCTCCATTCGTGGTTTGAAAAGATCTGGATAAGGGACCGGTAGGCGAAAATCGTCTCTTGGTCGATAAATTAGAGATGCACTTTGTGCTTTCCCACAAGCTACAAAACACCATCTGGTGTAACCCATATAAGTTAGTGTACGGAAAGCATGTCATCTTCCGATCGAACTCGAAGCAACAAAGCTTACTGGGGGTACCCTGAAGCATACCAACTTTGATATCAAAACAGCGGGTGATTCACAGAAAAAATTCAACTCAAATGAACTTAATGAACTTTCGTGATCCATGCCCTAACGAAAACGCGTTGATCATAAATAAGAAAACAAATAAAATCCAGACTCAAAATCAAAAAACAACGCGTGTTTCAAAACGTCGGTGATCGAGTCCTCCTCTCAACTCAAGATTAAAGATTCACAGCAAGCTTAAGACCCGCTGGAGTGGACCCTTCAACTGTAACCCCAAGTTTTTCTTATGGCACAGTCGAGTTAACTCTCAAAACTCCGGGCCCAACTTTAAAGTGAATGGTCATCGTATAAAACACTACTTTGGAGGGACCATACCAACCCGAGGTGTCCCCGATCTCCAAACTTCCCCATGGACCAATAAATTCGGGGGACGGGTCAAGCGTCGGACCCTAAACAAGCGCTTCGTGGGAGGCACCCCATGCTTATCAGTAGTATGTAATAAATAATGTTTATTGTGTGAGAAGGCATTCATTTCCATTACCTGTTTTGTCCATGTTTTTTTGGTGCTTCGTGTTGTATTCCAGGATTTCCCGGATTGTGAAAGACTCACTGCTTGCAGTAATCCCACAAGAGTTTTCAACACTCCTCAGCTTCATTTTGGAATCCTTAAATCCCAAAACTAATCAACTAACGTTTTATCTTTTGGCACACTTCATAACGGCCTTAGAATTACGTAGAACCCCTTGAAACATCGAGGACGATGTTTAGTTCTAGTATGGGGGGGAATCTTCGATTTGATTTTTGCCTGCAGTCGTTGTTATCACGCAATCCCGTTTTTACCACCAAAAAAACAAAATTTGATTGAAAAATTTTAAAATTTTTCAAAAATAAAATAAGTGTTTTGTCAATTTTTTTGACTTTCCTAATGGTAGAAATGAGAATAATTTGGACTCCGATTCGGCCGTGTTGATCCCTAGCTATTCCTCAACTTTACAACTTGTAAGGGCGAAGCTTTCACGAATTCGATTGCTTCGACTTTTAATAAGGTGTAAGAACAAAGAAGTGATAGAGTTAAATATAAGATTATGTGCTGAACAAAAACTTATCTGAGTAACTTGTGGCTTTTTCTCCCATAGCTTTCTATTCCACCTAATCATACGTACTCAAATCAGTGCAAACAAAGCCAATCGATGTTCTAGAAAAAGCTTCAAATTTGTACTTTAATTCTTTTAAAGCGAGATTTTCTGTTCTTAATAATTCAAAAGTTAAAAATGCAAGAAGCATGAATGAAAAACTATGCAAAAATGCTATGAAATGGAAAATTTTTAGGCAATGCAGCAATACAAATTGAATTATAAAGGAGCAATTAAAAGAAGGTTTTCGTGATATCCTCTCCCTAAACACGAGGTGGGGGTTCAAACTAAACATCCTTTACATCAAAGAATTTGCTGTGTAGTGATATCTCACCAGGAAGCGAAGGTCTAGGTGAGTGTCAAACAAAGACACTAATCCTTATAGCCAAAATAAGGAAGAAGGGTTGTTGAATGCGATTTCCACTTACGCTAGCACGGGGGTGGGTTTTCAAACTAAGAACATCGGTCGTTGGTTGTGATATCCTACTAGGGAGCGAGGCCTAGGTAGGTGTTCAAACTAAGCAACGCATTCCTAGCTTTAAGAACTTATGATTATAATGATGAAGATGTTGCAAAAAGTTCTACAGTTAAAATCTCGTTCTTTAAAATCAAGTTACAAGGTCCTAATAAGTTGTTGCTTTGAGTCATGATTCATCTTGAATCACGACTATGGAAATAAGTTGATCTATGGTTGAGTTGAAACGAGTAAACACATTTAAATCATATATTCATGTTGGGAAGTTAGAAATTTCCAAGTCATAAGTATAGTGCTTAAGCATTTAGCGTATATTTACAAATGATCTTGTTTAATTGCTTGGTTTGGAACTAGTGAAAAATCGGGGACGATGAATTTATCCGTCAGGACATCCGTAGATTATTCTATGGGCGTTTCTCATTCTATGATCCCAGTGTTAATAAAAAAAAGGAAGTCAAACAAGTAGTCGAGAAAAGAAAAAGAAAAATCCAAAAATATTAGGAATAGTTAGTGTACAAATAAAAAATGGTGAAAACGGGACTTGTCGAAGCTTTTGATTCTTTAGTTTCCCTTGACGAACACTGTGCTACTTTTCAAAGTTATTAGTCAAGGGAGATTGAGATTCTTAATTTTTGTAAATGCTTACTTCATAGCATTGCGTGAGGACACGGCAATACCTTAGTATGGGGGATTTTGGTATGCGCTTAAATACCCATACTATTTACCTTTAAAAACGAGCTAAATCACCAAAATCGACTAAAATGCCAAATATACGCTGTGTTTGCTAATTTGGTATTGTGCAGGAACGGATAAACTAAGAAAAGGACGAAAAAACAAAACCAAAACACAAAACCGGGACTGGAATGGAAAAGACGTGAAAGACAAAGCCAAATCGTAAGCCGAAAAGGTCAATCACATTCCAAAGTCACATAAAAGTCAAGTGGTCAAGACAAAGTCAACCACAGTCAACCCCGAACAAATCCAAAAGTCATCAAATCAAGAAATATAAGTTTAAGGGTTGAAATTGCCAAACCCCTAAACTTATATTTATAAAAGAAAAGAGGAGAAAAGAAGAGAAGGGCCATATTGCCATTTAAGCAAAGTAACAAGTGGGGGGGGGGGGGGGGGGGAGGGAGGGGGGGGCAAAACTTGCCTACTCCCCATACTTGTACTAACAAGGACGAGAGTGATGCAATTAAGCATCAACTCTTAGGAGACTTGTTATTGCCAAGTCCCCAAAAAAGTTTAGAAACAACAAAGGACGAAGGGTGCAATGAAACAAATAACCCTGAGGGACCTAACTTGCCATTTCCACAAACATACACCCTGTTATAACTCAAACCAATTTTCCCGCCCTTGTCTTCCCCCCAAACACAACTCACGGGTGTAAAACCCCGTTTTTACCCTGTGTTTCTTCTCCACCACCATGGGTAAACCACTCCCCCCTCCTCCACTAACTTTCCCAGCTGTGAGATTGCCCCCCCCAAAAAAGGGTTTGTGCAATCCCACACCTCCCAAGGCTTATTTCGACGACCAAGATGACCCAAGAAAGATTGAAGGGCCAAGATTAGAGGCTGTGAACCCCTCACACAACAAACACACCCCCTTTTATGTGTGTTCAAAGAAGCACAACAGAGAAGAGGGAAAGAAGACCTAGTTGTATTTTTTTTTTTGCTATAAAAGCCTTGTAAGCCCATTGTGGCCAATCTGAAAAGTTTTGGATTTTTATGTATATAGTGTAGTTTTCTAAAGAGTGTTTCAAGTGTTTTTAAGTTAATTTCACTTATCATTGTAATTCGCAGTTTATAATGAAACATAAGCTATTTTTACTCAATAAGCTCTCAATAAGCTCATTTGAGCTTATTCTTGTTAACAAGCTCAAACTCAGTTTAAAACTTGTTAAAAGCTATTAAATACTGTTTTCAATTCATTTTAGTTCATAATTGATCATTTGATTTCAAGTTTGGAAGCTTAAGGAGTAATAAGCTAACAACTTATGAGCTTTTTAAGCTCAGTTTAAGGCAAGTTCCATTAAGATTTGATTTTTTAAGCCACTCACTCAGATAGAGTGGCTTGGTTCTGAGACAACACAAGTTTCAGGTTTAACTTTCTAAAATTCATTTTAGAATATCATAGCTATTTACAATTCTACTTATCAATGAATTCTCATGATTAATTACTGTTTCATTTAGCAAGTATAGCTTATAGATCAATATATTAGCTTTCTTAGTTTAAAATCAAGTTAGTTTTTACTTTTAAAATTCTGTCATAAATAGAAGCAGCTTAAGCTAGTAGAGAAACTAGCTTATTTTTCCTAATAAGCTAGGCAATTTTTAGCTTAAATAGTTTAACTAGTTCATTTTAAGTAGAAGTGGATAAAAGGTTTTAAAAGTTTTAGCTTCAAAATAGATTTTAAGTCCACTTAGCTTTGACAGCTTTAAAGTAAAGGGGTGTATTGGCATAACCCTAAAAACGGGTCAAAATGGCTTGTCCATGGGTTGAGGTATTTGGTTAGTTTTACCTTAAGTTTTTAAGCATTCTTAAGCTGTTTTTAAAAAGACTATTAGTGTGCAATTTGTTTTTCAAAGTTTTTTTTAGACATTGTGTAACTGTGAATTTTCAAGATATTAACAAGTTGCTTATATCCCATAAGCACTTTGAAATGTGAAGTTTTGAGGGTTCCAAAAGAGCATCTTTGTGTTTTAATATCAAGATTCCAAGCCCTTATGTCTTTTGACTATGTTAAGTCCCAAAAAACACCCAATACCTATCTTTTGATCACAGTTTAAAAAAGACAAAAGCATTCTTTTTACCCACAGAATTCACATGTAAAACTTTTTTTTTTGCTCAAAACCTTGTTGCACAATCCACAATCTAGTAGACTTTATCTGTTTTAAGTTAACTTTACAATTTGAGCTTATTTGACAGCTTTTAATAAGCTGTCAAATAAGCTACTCAAGTTAAGCTTAAAATCTCCCCTGGTGCAAAGGGGAGATTTTTAAAACCCTTTTTCTTTGTCATTTAGTGTTTTTAAGCCCAAGTTTTTGGAGTTATTTTAATAGTTTAATAAGCTGTCTTAGATAAGCCCCGTCCAAAGTTTCAGACCTTGAAGAAGCTTGGTTTGTTGGCTTATATTTAAGGCTAAACTTGGCATTTGACTGTTTTTTGACTTAGGCTTAGGGATTGCTTATTTTTCACTGTGGGCTTATTTAGCTTATGCAATTAGCTCATTTTAGCTCTCAATAGCTTTTTAGGTTAGCATAGATAATAGTGTAGCTTATTTACCTTTTTCTAGCTTATTTGTCCAAAACTTAAAGCCATTTTTAGTTTTTTACAGCTTGTATTTAAGCTTCTGTCATTCGGCAGCTAACTTCGTCCCCAAGCTTCCAATTCAGCAAAGGCTTTCAGCTTTCTAGCTTACCTAGGTGTTAGTTTTTTAAGCCTCCTTAGCTCATTTTGGCCTTTGTCTCAGCTTATTCGACCAAAGTCCACAAAGACTTTAAGCAAAAATTTAGCTTTTAAAGACATTTAAGCCTTTCTGTCCCAATTAAGCTTATTTTTTAAGCTTTATTTAGTGCTTTTCATAAAAATTTGTAGAAGGACAAACATTTTAACCCCCCTGCGAGCTTAACAACATTGCATCTTTTGGAGTTTTTCGAACAAAAAGGGGAAAGACTCTTGGCCCGGGTGAGCAAGACTCGAACCCGGGACCAAGCGATACATTCCCCTTTTACACACACACTCTACCACTGCGCCCTTGGGTCTTTTTCGTTAAAGACTCAAGGGCTATAATATTTAAGTGTGTTTTGAGCTAATAAGCTAATAAGCTGTTTGGCTTATTTTCGGGCTTATTACTTAAGCTGTTTTGTGTTTCTTATTTTTCGTAGGACTATCAAGGTGTAAAGTATTTTTAGAAATTTTTTCAGAAATTTGTCGATAATCGTGTTTATATTTTTATAAATTAATAGTAAAAGTATTGTATTTAAATAATATCATAACGCTCGATACAACAAAATTATCAAAAAAATACTTTGCATCTACTAATTAAAGACCGAAGCTCCATCGTAGAGTGACCGAGCTTCCTTGTTCGACTCAATAAATTGAGGCTAACAGTATGTGATATTTTCTTTTGAATGGCTAGGATTTAATATTCACCTAGTTTCAATGGCTGAGAATGAAGGCCAGGTTTTATTTTTTCTCTCTGTAGCGTGAGCAATAGAAAAGGGAATACATAGGAAAATAACGAAATGTAAAAAAAAACCTCAAATTTTATAAAAGACTCATTTAGGAAAATAACAAAATGACCGTTAATTTTTTAACGATAAGTGAAAAAAAAACCTAAATCGGCTATCAAAAAAAGTTGGCATCCTTTATGTGCAAAAAAAAGTAGAGTACCTTGATTGGAAACAGACCATAAGTTGAGTGCCTTTATGTGTCATTTGCCCGTTAGATTATGATCCAGCTAAGTTGCAAACGGTGTATTTGCAACTACATATATAGCCGTTTAACAATAGAATAGAAAGGTCTTCTTAACACCATCATGGACTTCGTATAGACAGGTAAATTAACAGAGGTGTTCTTTCAAAACAGATATGGTGGAACGGGAGATACTTTCTTATGGAAGACACTCGCGGTCGGGGTAAGATCGAAAAATGATATAGTTTTACACGTAGCTTCCAACGGCATCCCACCTTTCTTAATGATTGGTGGGAGAACCGCACATTCACGATTTAAAATTCTCATGAATATTAATGAGGATTAAGGACTCTACATGTTTCATAAATCCTCAAAGTAATGTTGCATACTTGTGCAATCTGCAAACTAATTATATAGCATGAAAGGTAAGTGACTAACAAACATTACTTTGAGGCATTAGAAAACCCATTAAAGAAAATTTTTAATGGTTTTAGATGCATATAACAATTTGGCGTAAGCGTAACGTATAATTTTACACTTGCACAAAATTGCGCAGTAAAGGGGCTTACTTTTTACTTACGGAACATGGCTCCCAAAATTCACGGGAAGGCCTTGCCTCTAACTTCATAATACATGATCTTATTCACTATTCTTTTATATGTTACTTCAAATCACAAAAGGGCTAATGTCAAGCAAACAACATATTTTATGAAGGATATCGACTAAAGCAGTGACGCATTGATAAGAGTTCACCAACATGAACCATGCTTATCAAAAAATTGTGTCATTTCAGCTTATTAAGTTTTTTTTTAATTTTATATGTTATAACAATTCTTAACTTATAACTAACCGGCAACCCGTGTAACGCATGGGTATTGTTCTTGTATATATTGGTGATGATGACTCCATTTTGTACTTATTCTCAACCGTATGATCATTTCTATATTCAATCATAGCCATTTAAAATGACCAATTATCCATTCCATTTTGTACTAATTATTTGTCATCGTCAAAAATGGGAAGATTGTTGGGGCAACATTGACTAAGATCTCCTTTATG
>BQNB010056771.1:0-13665 GCA_026074375.1 Tanacetum coccineum
GATCATGACTTGTCCAAAAGAATGGTGTTCCACACTTCCGATATAATGGATGTGACTGATGATTTGAAGAATTATGATGTGATTTTCTTGGCAGCCCTTGTAGGGATGAATATTGACGACAAAAATAAAGTTATTCAACATTTGGCTAAGTACATGGCCCCTGGTGCCATCCTCATGCTAAGGAGCGCCCACGGTGCCCGCGCTTTTCTGTACCCCGTGGTTGATCCTAATGTTCTTCATGGGTTCAATGTTCTCTCAATTTTCCATCCAGACGATGATGTCATTAACTCTGTTGTGATATCGCGCAAGTTTCTGGAACCCGTTAACATTGATAATAACTATCATGATTTGGATATTGGCTCTCTCATGGCATCAAGTTGCAAGTACTGTGATATCCAACCATTCAACCATCCACTTGGTCATAGGAAAATGATTAATGAGTCGATGTGATCATTCTGTCTTGAATCGCAATGCTCATGTCACAAACTTATAGCTGTATGTGTGGCTAATGGTGTGTGAGTAAATGTTATTGTCTCAGTTTTCTGTTGTGTTTCCAAATTTTAAGAAATAAATTAATAATCATTTGTGATGTTAAAAAGGAAGTCACTATACTAATGTTATTTCCGTAATGGTTTGGCGTGTGTCTCATACTTAATCTATGATTAGAGAATCAGAGTCAAATCCAAAAGCTGTGAAAGCGAAGTGAAATTGTGTGAAATATAATGAGTTGCTCTACATATGATTATCAAAATAATTTTGAAAGTTGTTATCAGGAAGTGCGTAGTAGATCCTTAATTAAAAGCATTTAAGGTAATCAATAATCATATTATATAAAGTCCAACTACTTATCAATGTAGCAATCATAGGAGTGGTGCTTATATTTTGAACCTTGGATTAGAATCCTCTAAAGTTGAGTCAAACATGATACATCATGTTCACCAATCACAAATTAGTTAATTGTATAAAACTTTTTCTTTTAATAAAAATCATGGTCCCACTTATTTATTTTCACTCACAATAAACTTAACATGATCAATCATGTTTGACCATAACTTTAGAGGATCATTTTTCTTGAACCTTATATATTACTAGAAGATTACGTGGTCAAACAACTTTGCCAAATACATGCTACAAATCTTTAGACCTTCACTTGGTGTAAAACTTTGCGGTTTGATGCAAGACATCTCTATCTATACATGGGTTATAATAACTATCCACGCCCTTAAGATGGGAATTTACCATGTAAGGTGAAGGCGGTGTTTGAGTTGTTAAATAATCTACTACCTTCATCCTAGAACTATCCAGACTATGTGATTTGATGGGTGGTTCGGGGATTATTACGTCTCCTAGACTTACATTTAAGGATGGACTATTGAGTAAAGGTTGAGGCTCTGGTCCATCAAAACTAGAAACTTCCCTAGAACTAAGAGGAGTGTTGTGATTACAACTCAAGCCTACTTCTTCTAGTTTTGTTTCGTTCAAAGGTTCTACCTCTATTGAGATTCCCGAAGTCTTTTCTACTTCTTTCGGGTAAGTCACGGGTAGTGTGTATTCCTCAAATGATGGTAGGGTTTGTATGGTACTCTCGGGGCTTGTAACTCCTACCTTATTATCCATTATACTTAGACTATCTACATGCTCATTATAATCTAACCATGCCATGCTCCTAGGTACCAGTACCCTAACCATATGATCACTAATTATTTAAGCATTTGGATTTGCTATTGTTTCATCAGAAATAGCGCTTGTTGGGTTGCTACATTTTTTTTATCATATTAGGCACAATCCTCTATGGCATACCATGCTCATATATCACTAAACTTCCTAAGATCCCCTTTTGCTGTCAAATTGGTGATATGGCGGGATAACGAGTCAAGATGTTTAAGAAATATTTCAATTAGGGTCCATATACTAAGGCTATCATTCAAGACTTTTCGGATTATGTCTTTGAAACGAGTCTATGAATCGTAGAGAGATTCATCTTGATGTTGTTGGAACACCAAGAGTTAATTACGAAAGAATACATCAAACCTACCTACGCTAGAATAACCATACCTATTCATTAAAATTGACAAATTTACAAATGTTATGAATAATGGGCACAAAGAAAAAAATAGACTACAAGAAAGCTATTGTATGGAAATTAAAGTCTCACTTGAAAGGATTTAAGCGAGTAGAACTAAGCTAAACTATGATCAAAACCTAATTGGGCGGGGGCGCCAAAAACTTGATGCGGTTGTCGTAGGACTTCTACACGAAGTTTTACAACTCCCTAGACAGAGCACCTAGTCGTTGTAGTAGTAGTATAGGCAAGGATCGGGGGTTGTTATCGTTCACTCGGGGAATAGGTTGGGATGGCTTGATCACGGTCTAATAGAATTCTAAGGGTTGAGAGAAGAGTGTTATTGTATTTTTATATTTTATGAAAGCATGAAATCATATATTTGAGAGGGTTTGGTTTTAGCTAATAAACTAAATAATAATCTAAACTAATGGTGATAACAATAAGATAAAAGATTGGGTTTATTTAATCATGTATTACTCCCTAGATTGCTTCTCCTAGTGTTGTTGCTTTGTCACACTTGTGATGATCTATGTAATTATTTCCTAAGTCATGAACGAATTACACGAACCCGCCGTCTATTTAATATTCCGTTAAGGCAACTCAAGATGCGTGCTTTATTAATCCAACATGAATGTGAAACAGCTCTAGAGGTTTAACCCGATAATATGGAAGCCCAAACGAAAGCTGAGCTAAACAAGAAAGCTCACAGTGCCGTGATTTTGTGTTTAGGTAACAAGGTTTTAAGAGAAGTTACCGGGGAGAGGACTGCAGCGGGGGTTTGGTCAAAGCCTTAGACTTTATACATGACAAAGTCATTGGTCAAAAATCTGTCAAGAGAAGAAAGTTGTATATATTCTACATGCCGATTGGACGAAATATTTCCGAGCATATAGACGAGTTCAACAAAATCGTTCTTGATCTAGCAAATATTGAGGTAAAATTCGAGGATGAAGATCTTGCTTTATTATTACTCACTTCTTTACTAGCGTCATACAAACAGTTTGTGGATACCTTGCTCTATGGACGGGAAGCTTTAACTTTGGAGGACGTGATGGCCACACAAAATTCAAAGGAAATCAAAGAAAGGTCTAAGGCGAAAGGAGATGATCGTGAAGGGTTATATGTGAGGGGAAGAACTGATCATAAGGATTCACGTCAATCAAGGGGAAAGTCAAGATCAAAGTTTCAAGCTGGAAGACTCAAGTGCTATATTTTCCAATCTGAGGATCACTTAAAGAGAAACTGTCCAAAGAATAATCGCAAGAAGTCAACAGGTTAAGTCAAGAAAGATAAGCAACCAAGCTCTAGTGGTTCGATTATTTGGACGATTCCGGAGGTGATATGGTGATGATCGCTATAGCTCTGATAGATTGGGATTTTGATTCTGATGTTCATACCACATGACACCCAGGTTAGATATACTTTTTGATTTTCTGGAATGCGATAGGGGCAATATACAGGGAGTGTAAGATCAGAGGTATTGGAAAGGTAAGGATACAACTGAGAGATGGGTCAAGTTTTGTGTTACATAATGTCAGGTATATTCATTGAATTGAAAAGAACTTGATATCGCAGGGAAACTCTTGAAAAGAGGGTTTACCGTAAAATTGCACGTCTGGCAAAGTTCAAGGTATTAATGGTTCCAGGGTTGTTTTTTCTGAAATACGAAGGGATAATTATGTATACTTTTTGGATGGCTATGCAATGGCAGGTGAGCTTAATGCTACTGTTGAAGAAAAAGCCAGTCTTGCGCAGGTTTGGCATAAAAGACTAGGACATATCAGCGAGGCGGGACTTGATAACATCAAATATTTAATCTTTTTTGTGGCAAAAATACCCCTATTTTACGTGAAAATGTTTTACTAATAAGCAAAAGAGATATTTCCTATCTTTTTGTAGTTTTCAGGTGAATGCAGGAAAAATGACAAAAACAAGGGGAAAAGGGCTTAATAAGTGCAATTATTTGGAGATTGTTATGGCGTAACACCAATATGGTTTCATCGTAACATAATGAAGCAAGTACGAAGATCAAGGACAACTTTACGGCGTACAACCATTCTAATTACTACGTAAACATGTATTTGGAAGGAAATCTTACCTAAGATAGAGTTACGGCGTAACACGCTTTATGGTTACGCCGTAACCATGAAGATCCACAAATATGGAATGAAGATCACGTACGTACGGAAATTATTTGAAGGTTACGGCATAACACAATATCTGGTTACGCTGCAGCAATTGCTTATTTATGGAATGCCGTGTAAGAAGGTTACGGCGTAACACTTTTATTAGTTGCGCCGTAACAATATCGATACTTATTAAATTGATGCACTCATTTAGTTTTTCTGACAAAAATTCACTTCCCTCCTCACCCATTGTCGGAGTGGCAACAAGGCTTCCAACCTTCAAAGGAATTCCACCTGCCAGTCCAAGGGAGATCAAACTTTATTACTTTTTTGTATTTAATCGTTCAAATATGATTATTGTAGAATTATGAGCTTTCAATCTATGATTACTTCTATTTCTTGCTGTGTTTCCGTTACCATGAGCGGCTAAGCACTTAAAATGCTGGCCTAGTTATGTAGTTACTATTGTTATAATGTTTGTATTCTATTAAATTATGTTTTCGTTAGATATTCTTTGACTATCGTGTAACCCTGTGTTTTGGTAATACAGGTGGTTTGGATCTTACTTGACCCATTATTAGATTATCATGTCAATATGGGATCAACTGGGTATGAGGGAGGAGTTATTACTCCGTCCCTAGTGTATGAACTAACCGGTCTTCGCACTTATCACTCAATATACTTAAAAAGAAAAGGAACTCTTTCATAGGGGGTTAATAATCTGTATAGGTTATTAGATAAGTTTTGAGAATAGTTGGGATTCATCACTACAACCTGGATAACCTACCTCCTATAAGATTTGGACTGATTCGGATTCGCAGGGTGTATAAGATAAACTAAATATATCCTATCTAAGTCTATCGACCTTAGAAACCACTAATGAAACCATAGTTTAACATTGCACAGGAAAACGTTTTCATAACGCAGTAGTGAGAGTAACATAGCTTAGGACATGTTTTCTCTCTTGATATCTCCAAAACTTTTAATTTTTAGTATTTAATTTTATTGTTATTCATTTCAAATCAATTCAAAACCATTTTCAAAACATGACATTTCAAATTAAAACTAATTACAACTTAGCTCTTGGGACGACCTCGGATTTACCATTCTATACTCTTCCATGATCAGTGTTCTCTGCCCGGTAGTGCCATTGTCAGGTAGATCTGAGTTCTTTAAATTAAAACTTGATAAATTAATATTTAAAAGAAATTACGCATCAAGTTTTTGGCGTCGTTGCCTGGGAACTAAGAATCATTAGTTTCGACATGAGCGATATAGAACAACCAGAATCGACCGTCAACGAATACCTAACTAAGGTAAGAGACGAAAGCGGACCTAGAATTGTCAGACCTTTATTTAAAGGAAAATATTAAGTTCGAATTTGGGGTCAATGCATTGACTGAATTAAAGGACAAACGTGTTCCTCTGGAAACAATGACAAAAACCCCTCGAATCCATTAAAATATCACATCTATTTGTTAGCCTCTTCAAATCTCCTAGATTGTCAAAGAGAACAGATGATACTAATGCATTTCCCTTTTAGTTTGAATGGAAAAGCCAAGACTATGGATAAACAGATTATCAGCGGGATTCATTCACGACATGACGGACCTAAACTCTCCCCCCCCCCCCCCCCCCCCCCCCGGCACCCATTCTAAAAAATGCTTTTCTAAGACAGATATCTCCCTTTTTCCCACATTATCAGACAAACTAATGCTATCAGAAACTTTGGACAAGTATGCAACGAACACCTTAATCTAGATAGGAACTGTTTCAACGATCTGCATTTTTTAAACTATCCAGAGCATAAAATCAACGAGCATGAACAACTACAAATTTTATACCAAGGGTTAGACCCCAGAACCAGGCAAAAGGCAGATTTCAAGGGACCTATCCCAAGGATGACATCAGCCGCTAGGATTAAGTCCATCAACGAATTGTCAAAACACTCTTTCTCTTGGTATAAAGATAAGGAATACAAGAAAAATGATTTTGACAAAGTACTCAAACATATCAAGGATTTCAAACATAATATTAGTGTTCTTAACGAGGAAGTACGAATGGTGCAACACCAGTACAAAACTGCTGATGATGAAAGAGATTCCTTTCTAAAAGAAACCTTAAACTCCTTCGTTAGAGAAGCTCACTAGATGCAAAAGAAGAACGAGAATTTTGTTTGGAGAATTAAAAGGAATTATGACAGGACGTTCAAAAATTAGGCCTCTTCGATTAAATCTATTGAAAAAACCCTTGGCCGAATTGCTAAATCAATACACAGGAGAAGGGTTGGTGCTCTTCCAAGATTTACTAAAACAAACCCAAGAGGATTAGCTCACGCTATTACTACTCGCTGTTGAGATCAATCTACCAAACCACCAACAATAACCCCCTTGAGGATAAGATGGCCTACAAACATGAACACTGTCACAACCCTACTCATAGAGAATATTAACTCGAACAAACACCTGAACAACTCTAAGAGGGACCGATTTCACTATAACTTTTCTCTAGTCGATCAAAATAGGGAAGGAGCAAAGAAACAATTTCCAAATTCCTAGGACCACCAGCTACTTCACATCAATTATACCATTTAAAGCAAAGCACTTGAACAAATTGCCAAAATAGCAAAGTTCATGAAAGTTCTTTTCAATAAAGGGGAAAAGGGAAGCGAAGATTTAAAATTAAATTAAACGAACTATTTTTTTTTTTTAAACTTCCGCAGTCATTCTGAAAAAAAGTCCCTCCTAAAGAAAAGGACCCAAGAGGTTTCACTATACCCTGTGTAATAGGACAAAGTGGAATTATGAAAGCCTTTGCTGATTTAGGAGCTAGCATAAGCCTTATGCCATACTCAATGTTTCTACGACTTAACTTAGGTGATTTAAAACCCACACGGATATGTATCGAACTTGTAAATAAAACCACTCAGTTTCCAAAAGGAATTGCAGAAAATGTCATGGTAAAGATCGACAAATTCATTTTCCCAGTCGACATTGTAGTACTTCATATGGAAGAGGACCATAGAATTCCCATTATTCTGAGAAGACCATTTTTGGCCACAGCACATGCCATAATTGATGTTTTTAACAAAAAGATATCCTTCAAAGTAAGGGATGAAACCATCACTTTTGACTTAGAAAAATCTATGAGATTCCCCCATCAGACGAGGACACCTGCCGTTATATGGACATAATTGACCTTTCCATCCTCGACAATATCAAAGAAATTCTTCTTACAAACCACGTTAATTCGATTGAACCCATTCTTGACCGATTACCTGAAATCCATGAAGATTGTAATAACCCTGCTCTCTTCGCTGCATTACTAACGATGAGAAATACCTACCCCAAAAACTCAAAGGAATTCCCTCCTACTTAGGAATTATGCTTTTTCTTGACAGATAATTGCGAATTACCCGTCATATCTACTTCGTTATTATGACAATAAAAATTTCTATTAGAGGTTATTACCAACCATAAGAGAAAGCCATGGCATAGGAAAAAATTCTATGCATATTTAAAGATTTGGTCCCTCTTTCTGTACTCTTAAAATTTTAATGGAAGAAAATTCTAAAAACTATCCGTTCTACTTCACGTAGATTAATCACTTATGTTACAAAGATGTCATTAATACAAATATGGTAAGATTCTTGAAGAGGATTAATCTATGCAACTTGAGATTGTCCTTAGGTATTCCCAATTACATGTGGTTCCATTTAGAAGGGCAGGAAGTGTATCATGTGATAGCCTACCAAAGACAACTAACGTATTCAAACTTGAACAGGTAACATGTGAGGGGATGTATTGATTACTGTTAACGTATAGTTGCATCATGTTATGACATTTACCCTTTACCTTTCATTAATTAAATGTTAGAACGACTATCAGGAAATGAATACTATTGTTTTCTAGATGGATTCTCTGGATATTTCCAAATTTATTTGGCACCAGAAGACCATAAAAAGAGCACCTTTACTTGTCCTTATGGCACTTTTTCCTACAGAAGAATGCCTTTCGGGTTATGTAACGCTCCTGCCACATTTTAGCGATGCATGACAGCAATTTTCCATGACATGTGTAAAGATTTTATGGAAGTATTCATGGATGACTTCTTCGTGTTCGGAAATTCTTCAAACCTTTGTCTTAGACAATTTATCAAAATGTTAGTAGATTGAAGAACTAACTAGTTCTTAATTGGGAAAAATGCCATTTTATGGTCAAAGAAGGAATTGTTTTAGGACATAAGATATCAAAAGCAGGAATTGAAGTTGATAGAGCTAAAGTTGATGTGATCGCTAGTTTACCTTACCCAACCAATGTCAAAGGAATACGAAGCTTCTTAGGGCATGTTGGGTTCTATAGAAGATTCATTAAGGATTTTTCTAAAATAACCAGGCCTATGACTCAGTTGTTGATGAAAGATGCCAAATTTAACTTCTCGGACGAATGCATAAAATCATTTGACATACTTCGGGATAAACTTATCATCGCTCCAGTAATCATTGCCCCTAATTGGGATATGGATTTTAAGTTAATGTGTGATCCGATTTATTATGCAAGTAAAACTATAAACAACGGTCAAGAACATTATACCACTACTAAAAAGAACTGTTAGCAGTGGTGTACACATTCGACAAATTTAGATCCTATTTAATAATGTCTAAAACAGTGGTCTACACTGATCATTCAGCCCTTAAATATTTCTTCAGCAAGCAGGATGCTAAACCTAGACTGATAAGGTAGGTTTTACTCCTCCAGGAATTCACTATTGAAATAAAGGATAAAAAAGGGACTGAAAACCTAGCTGCTGACCATCTCTTTTGACTTGAAAATCCAGAGTTAAAATAATTAAATGAAGATACAATACAAGATAATTTTCCTAACGAACACCTCATGGTTATTAAACTAAAAGATACTAAAACTGGGACCGTGGTACACAAATTATGCAAATTTCAGTGTCTCTAAGATTGTTCCTCAGAATTTGACTTATTATTTAAGAAAAAATAAAATTCTTGAAACGATGTACTAAAAAATACATATGGGGACGACCCATCCTCATTCAAATCATGTCCTGAGGATTATAAGAAGGTGTGTTTTTGGTAGGATTACATGAAATCCTGGAACATTCCCACAAGGGACCTACAAGAGGTCATTACAGGGCAGATATTATTGCACGAAAGATTTTTGATTCTGGATTCTATTGGCCAACCATTTTTAAAGACGCGGCAAAATATGTTCAAGGGTGTGATGCTTGTCAACGGGCAGGAAATATTTCCTTATGGATTCAAATGCCCTTAACCAACATTCTTGTTTGTGAAGTCTTTGACATCTGAGGGATTGACTTCATGGGACCCTTTCCCTCCTCAAGAAATAACAAATACATTCTTGTAGCTGTCGATTACGTGTCAAAATGGGTCGAGGCCGAAGCCCTACCTACTAATGATGCATGTGTCATAGTGAAATTTCTGAGAAAATTATTTTCCAGATTTGGAGTTCCAAAGGCTTCTAATCTAGCGAAGTGAAACATTTTTTGTAATCCCATTCTCGAAAAAACACTTAAAAAATACAGAGTAAACATAGACTTGCTACTCCGTATCATCCCTAAACTAGTGGACAAACGGAAAATACTAATAGAGCCATGAAGCGAATCCTAGAAAGAACGGTTAACGAGAACTAAAAAGAATGGGCAGATAAACTGGATGATGCACTATGGGCATTCTGGACAGCTTATAAAACACCTATAGGTAGTACACATTCAAGATTGTTTACGAAATGGCCGGTACACTTCCAATCGAACTTGAACACAAGGCATATTAGGCCCTAAAAAAACCATAATTCATGATTTGGTTGTTCTAAAGAAAACATACGATTCCTTCAATTAATCAACTGATGAGTTTCAGACGGATGCATGATGCGGTCGTCTTAGGACTTCTACACGAAGTTTTTTCAAACTCCCTAGGCCAGTGCACCTAATCGTTGTAGTGTAGTATGGGCAAGACTCGGGGGTTGCTTATCGTTCACTCAGGGAATAGGTTGGGAAGGCTTGGATCAAGGTCTTAATAGAATTTCTATGCGTGTTGAGAGAAGTGTCTTTTGTAATTTTTATATTTTATGAAAGTTTAAATCATATATTTGATCAGGGTGGTTTAGTTTTAGCTAATAAAACTAAATAATTATCGTAAACTAATGTGATAACAGTAAGATTAATGATGGTGTTTATTTTATTCATGTTTTACTTCGCCTTGATTGCTTTCCTAGTATTGTTGCTTTGTCTCACGTCGTGATGATCTAGGTAATTATTTCTATTACATGAACGAATTACACGTACCGACCGTCTATTTAATATTCCGTGAAGGCAACGCACAAAGTAAGGATAATATGCCAAACTATAACCAGGCCCCTAAGAGTATATTAAGTGCATGGTAAATTTGTTAAGAGTGATCAACCATATAAGGGGCATGGTAGTATGAAGAATCTGATAACCGATAGTATTCCTTTCTACACAATCATGTTTTTCCTACACATATCAACAGTGTATACAGTCAAAAGTGGTTTTCTAAGGACCTACATGCATATCCATCACAAGAAGCAACACCACTAAGATCTACATTCCAGGTTTCATACAATCATAAATAAACACAATAGGAGGTTTAGCCAAGCATGTTATAGATAAAGCAAGAACATAAATAAATCAGAGAACAAATAGACATATTGAATTATTAAATAAACCTTATTTGATTAGAACATGAATTGAAGGAAGTACAATAGGATTTTAAGGCCCTAAAATCATCCCTAACAGCTGCTAAACGAACTAGAGTTCGTACCCTCTTTTTATTCTAAAGTTACACACTCAAAACCTTAAATTTGGGTTTGTATATATAGGAAAATCGCTATTACGGCGTCGCGTTTTAGTCGTGACACCGTCATGAAAGAGAATATTCTAGATAATGGGCTGGGCCGTGTGCTCTGACACCGTCGTGAAATCTTGTGACGCCGTCTTGGTCTTCGTTGTGATGACATCACGTTGAATCTGTGACGCCGTCTCTAGCTTCTGAGAACATTATCTTGAGAGATTTTGGTGTAGGTCCGTAGTCATGTCCGTTTCTTCTCCAAATGAGCCCAAGTCCCGTGTAATTCTTCCAAATGCCTTCCAAATGTGAAATACCTGAAAAGGAACGATTAAGTACCTATTTTGGGCATAAATACATGATTTAGGGGGTTAAACGACCCCGAAAAAGTGTATAAAATGACACCTCATCAAGCATACGAGCATTCATGGGCATATAAAGAAAGGACTAAATGTTGGCATGATTCTAAAAATATGGATAAAGAGTTTCAAAAAGGGGAAGATATATTAGTCTTCAATTCAAGATTAAAACTTTTTCCGAGAAAACTTAGAACCAGATGGTATGGACCATATACGGTAAGCAAAGTTTATCTGTATGGGACGGTTGAAGTATTTGGGAAGAACGGAGTTCGGTTTAAGGTAAATGGACACAGATTAAAGTACTATGGACACGAGATAGACGAGATTAACGAAACAGTATACTTTGTTAAAACGTAGACTGAGCATGAGTCTAACTTAAAGACCCGGTAATAAAAAAAGTGCTTGTCAGGAGACAACCAGTCCTTTATTTAATGAAATTTACTTTTTGCATTAGTTGGTTTGCATGTTTCTTACTTTGTTTTGCAGAATTCAAAAGCTAGGAGGCAATTATCGAGACCGGCTCGACTCATAATCATGTGGTAACTTTATTGAATCTACAGTAGTTACGGCGTAACAACTTTAGTTTACCTTGTAACCAGTGTAGTTACGACGTAACCCATTTCACGGTTACGCCGTAACTCTAAAAAAACTTAATTTTTTATACCACTTGATTACGATGTAACCACCGGGGTTACGCCGTAATCCCCTTCTGAAATAAAATTTTAAGTTTTAAACATGTCTAAACCTTGTATACATAAATTGACTTTGTGGGTATGTTCTCTGGAAGCCCTTACGAGACTAAACTCGTCTACTTGGGCCACCAAGTGGTTTAAAAGGCTTGTTTCATATGCTAAATGCAACCTTGATTCCTACGAAAGTGAGTTAGGTTTGTATTTCCCGTACAATTCATAATTATTGTAGAACGATTTTATGCTTTGGTTTGTTTTTGTGATCACAAGGGATAAAGAGGTAACGGGAAGACAAAGATAATCTAAAAGATTTACGCCTAATTTCAAATCTTGAAGCAATGCTCAGGGAGTTTCTTGTCCTAATTCTACTCTTTCCTTTTTATTTCATTTCCTTAATGTACAATAGTGACATTGTAAAAATCAAGTGGGGGGATGGGAGTAGAATTAATACTTGACGTATGTTTTGCCTTCGATTTTCTAGTTTTCTTTGAAAATTATGCCAATTTTAAAATTTTTGACTATTTTTTCTTAAATAACTATAACTAATCCTTGCCGAATGCACATTACCCTTTATTATAACTTGGTGAGATTTAAGCCTAATATTCCATTTCCATCATATTTTTCAAAAATCCACCAAAATATCAAGTGTGCCGGTAGTATTGTAGACTTTAGAACTTGGCATATACATCATTTCGAGACCTAATTGATTAGCAGGAATAGATAGTTCAAGAAGGCAACACTTAGGAAATCACCAAATAGCCTATATGTGTGCGTTTATCGACTTGTTACATTGACTTGTCGACCCCCCGTGATAAACCCTTTTGTTGCACTCATTATTAGTGCAAGATACTCCTAGATCATCCTTGTTATACCAATCTATGTTTTCACCCAATGTTATATGTATTGTTACACCATTTCGCCTTAACCTACCCTGTAGTCTATAGTTATCTTTGTGTTGAAATTTCTGGCAACTTAAGTCCATGGTTTAGGGGAATAGGAATGAAAATTTTATGCATTCATTGAAGACCAATCAGTTATGATCTACAAAGACTCCCCCTATATCACCACTTTCGACATTGTTCATCTCAAGTGAGGGGATGTGCGTATAATATAAAATACTGCAGGAGAAATAATAAAAAGATATAAACTCCTATAGCATTTTTATATTTTAAAAGAAAGTAAATGAAGAAAAGAGGGTGCAACTAAAAGCCACCCATGTGCTAAAGAATGTAAAGATGGTACAAATAAAGTCATTATAAAAAATAGAGCTAGTAGCCCATTATTACACCAAGCCATCTTAGTAATTGCGAAGAATGGAGCTAGTAGCCCATTATTTGAAGATTGGACTTTTGGACTTAGACTCTTGGACCTATGCATGAACATTAACTAGTTATGACAACCTTAGAATACTTTAGACTATATGTTTTGTGTTTTTATATTAATAACCATTAAATATGTATCTTATGTCTATCCTAACCCCTTTATAACCATTTAAAACCATATTACCCTTGTTGCCTTCAAGAATTATTTAGACCCTAATTCTAACTGGTGCAGATTTGTATACTTTCCAAACTTATGA
>BQNB010056771.1:14381-38524 GCA_026074375.1 Tanacetum coccineum
AATAAGAGGAGATTATTGGTCCAATTTAGTGCCCAATGGTCTCTATCTAGATTTAAACATAATTTAAACTAAGTAAATAAGACTCTCTGATAATGAAATCAAAGAGCAACTCAAGAAGACTCGCTGAAAAAGATTCGAAGAGAAACCTTAGTGATTGTTCAAGTCAAAGACATTTTCAAGGAATTCGAAGATTAATTGAAGACATAGTCGCTAGCTGATACAGAAGTAGACTAGAATGTAGATGGCATAACTGATGGATGAAGGTTCATCAGGGTTTGACAATACTGTGATGAAATTTATCAGCTCTCTGACTCTCCAATAGGGCTTAGCTCATTTTCTCTTTAGTGTTTGGGAGGGACTTTTCAAAGATTCCAAATAGTGGGACAATATGCATTTTGGTAAAAGTTAATGTAAGTACGGGTTGATGAAAGTACGTGAATAGTGGACATAACTGTTCAAAAAAGTATTGGTGCAACATTGACTAGGTTCTCCCTTATGTTTGCATGATGACAAATAAACATTCGCAACACATAAAATCATAAAAGATAGCTAAAACCCGCCAAACCTGAATAGTGGTTGCTGGGCACGCACCAGCACGTGGCTCGCACGCCAGGCTGCTAGTCAAATTTGGTCGATTTTTATTTGTAGGCTTTCCTTTTACCTTACATATGTGGATATTTCAATACATATAATAATTGAGTTATTAGGAATACTCAAAACGAGGACTAGACTTGGAGAGAAGCTTAAAACAAAACCTCCTGGTTTTTGTACAAAATGCTAGCACAATTTCTTTACTAAACGCCTCTAGCAAAGGCCAAACCTCTTTTCTAAACCTAGGACATTCATACTTTCAACATACCATCAAACGAAAGTATTCATTTGATCATAATTCGGGTATACATCTTCTTTAATCACGTAACGGGTTTACTCCCTTATTGGTCAAACTAAGTCAATGTCACTTCGTGTAAACACATCCTTTTCCTTTATGGGAAGTGCTTTAGTTGAGATGCAAAGCAGCTAGCTTGTTTGCATCAAGGTGATTAGTGATTATGCTTATTATTGCTTAATCATGGATTATGTCATATTGATTATATGAGATTCTGTTATTTGGAAGTTGAATGTCCTTTGTACATTTTCACTTCCCAACATTAACTGTTTTACAAACTCTCACTTGGATATTTCTTGTCTCTCACATTCTTCACACATCATATTTACTCCATATCCTATTAAATCTTTCCTTAATCATTTGTTTGTCCCTAACATCATAAACAAATGATTAATCACAACCAACTGACTTAGCTCGGTTGGCCACCTGGGTTCCTTCTAGAGCTTGGGGGTTGTTCCCGGGTTCGAGTCTCGCAAGGGATAAAAATTCCGGATTTTCCTCCTAGTACAAAGCCGTGAGTTCTAGGGGTTTCCCTTCACGGGTCTCTCCTAGTGGTTCGGATCCCGGGGTGATATGTGTGAAAACACATATCCGTTTTATGTCAAAAATAGCCCTAAAAAGACAAAATTGTGCTTAAAATGCTTGAATATTGCTTGTTTTGTCTTTGTGATTGTGTAGGTACGGATATTGCAAAAATCTCAAGAAAAATGGTTAAAACCGGACAAACACGGACACGGGAACGGAAGAGCACGCAAAAAGCCGGGAGAATGCTATCAAAGGTCAACAATAGTCAACTCTGAGTCAACTATGGTCAACTCACAAAAAGACAAAAACCCAAATGTTACAAAACAGCCCTTCATAATTAAATCAAAGTGCATAATTGTCCCCAAAACCCTAACACCCGTTATCTTTTAATACATATAAGATAACGGGCGTTATCTTCTACTATAACAAAACCAAAATCCTAAACCCATAAACCCAGCCCAAAACAAACACCTCATGGCCCAAACCCTTTTACCCGGTTCAAAATACCCTCTTATAAAAGGTTTTTACGCGCGAAAAACAGTTTTTACTGTTCACTTTCTTCTTCGCGTTTAACCTGCGTGAAAACAAGGGGCAAATCACAATTGACCATATAGCAAGCTATTTCAAGGGTCCAAGTATACATGGCAGGGTTTATACGTCATCCAAGGCTCTCATTGGCTTAAACCCACACGAGCAAAGACACGTGGATTAAGAGAAAGCACACTAAGATGCAAGATTTTACACCAATTGTACTCACAAAAGAAGCACAAGCCTGTCACAATCACGGATTGACACGTCGGTAATCCGTGTGAGCTAAGATGTGATCTAACGGCCAAGATTAGTCTTCCAATGATTAAAGGAATGAAGGGCAGGGATTGAGAGGAGTGCATAACTGATTTTGGAGCCTAGAAGCTTCAAAAGAAGGTTATAAATAGTCTCACTTTCACACACCCGAGGGCGTGGGGATAGCTTATATCTAGGAGTAGTGTAATTTTAGCTTTAGCTTATTTACTGTTTTAATCAGCTTATTGTAATCAACTTATGTAATCTTCTTTTCAATGTAATGTAATCTCTTTTATATTAATGAAATTCAGTTTTAAAAGTTTAATTCGTGTTCTAAATTTCAACTATTTTTGTTACTGTTTCAACTAAATAAGCTCTTAATAAGCTCAATTTTCTTAATAAGCTAATCTCTTACTCAGTTAAGCTTAACAAGCTTAACTGAGCTTTTGGACTGTTAAACTCACTCTCAAATTTCCAAAGCTTTTGATTAATGGATGATAAGCCAAACATGGATGGGCTTATGGACTTACTGGCTTATTCCTAATAAGCCAGAGCTTGTAGAATAAGCTCATTTGAGCATTCCAGTCCTTGTTTAAGCAAAGGACAAAGGTACTCTTACTCTTTTTAATTTTCTGCTCAATTACTATTTTACTGCTTATTTGCTTAATTCTGCTTATTTTTAGCTTGTGATTGTTAGAAATAGCTTATCTGTGCTTATTATACTTAGTTGATGCTTATTTAGTTAAATTTTAGCTTAAAACTCATTTTTAGTTGTTTTTCTTCATAAACTGTTAAAAAAAATAGCATAGCTTATTTCATTGCTTATTAGTACTTAATTTCTGTTGATCACTGCTTATTTGTCTTAAATATGTTTAGTTATCAATCTGTTTTTGCTTTTTATAGCTTATTAGGGTCTGATTTAGTTTTTAAGTTGCAATTCAAAAATTAAAGGGGTGTTTGGCATTAGACTGTTTTTAGCTTAAAATAAGCTCAAATAAGCTCAAATTTGGTAGTTAGTTTAGTTTCAGCCTATAATAGCTTAATTAAGTCTTAGTTTTTCATTTCTCAGCTTAAATCATTGAATGCAACTTATTTTCTCTTTTTATCAATGTTTTTCAAAAAGTAGTTAAACTGTAACAGCCCTTTTCAAGTAGCTTTTTCTAGGGCTTAATAAGCTTCAAAATGATTTTAATAAGCTGTTATAAGTAGTATCCTAGGTCTAGTTTTAGGTTTAGCAAAGTTTTTTAGCTTAAGGTTCAGTTTTGAGGTTTAAAATTAAGCTTAAAGTAGCTTGTGTAGGGGCTGCACTGACTCAGCATAGCTGAGTCAGTCTCATTAGCTTATTGAGCAATAAGCTCTTTTGCTCTCAGCTTTTTCTGTTTTAGCTTTAAGTGTTTGTTTTAGTTTAGTTTAGTTTTTTTTAAGTTTTAAGATTGCTTATTAGCTTAAGTCCTAGCTAACAATTAGCTTTTTAAGTTTTGCTTTAAAAATTAAGTTGTTGTCAAATTAAGCTGTTTCCAGCTTATTCTTTAAGTATTAGAAAAAAGTGCTTTTGTTAAAGTTGATAAGCTCAAGCTTATCAACAACTTTGTTTTTTAAGTTTTTCAAAAAAAAAAAGGAACTAGGGAAGCCCAGGTGAGCAAGGCTCGAACCCGGGACCTCTACCCAGTTCAACCCTTTATAATACACACTCACTACCGGTATGCTACAATAGCTAATCCGGTAGTGAGTTGCAATATTTATTTAATATAGGCCTTTTAGTCCAATAAGCCTATAAGCTGTTTTCAGCTTATTTCGGCTTATTTATAAGCCCATTTTCTAGCTTTTATTTTTTCCAGCTTACCTTAATTCACTTTTTTGTATTTTTTCACATTTTTCCAAAATTGTTTTCTATTTTTTATCATTTATTTTCTTTAAAATAGTTTTTTAATCATTAAAAATTAAATAAAAATCAAAAAAATAATTTTCTTTTTTAGAAAATTTTATTTTATCATATTATACTTAGGAAAAATAGAAAAACTTTCGTAGGGTCATTTTTGCGAAAGTTCACTTTTTAAAGAACGGGTTTCGAGTCCGGTTCTCGTTTTCTTCGCGTTTTTAGCTTTAAACACCTCCGTTTTTGTTCTAGTTTTCTTAAACATACTTTTTAATCAAATATAGTCCATTTAAAAAGAAAATTTTAAGTTAGGTTTATTTTTAGAAATTTAGGGTTTTTTGACCTCCGTTTAGGGGTCCCGCTTTGCGTTTTTAGTTAAATTTTGATTTCCCTGTTATTTGTCTTCATGCTTAATTGTTAGAATTTGTTAATTTTAATTTTTAAAAAGTAGATAATCAAATATTCCTTTGTTTCCAATTCAAATCATTGTCCGAACATCAAACGTGGATTCAATTTCATAAATCGTCGGGGAAACGATCCGGGGAATCATACTTCCCGGTTAATATACGTATTATATTATATTATATATATTTTGAAGAATTTCCTTTTCACCTTTGTCCTCAAGTGTAAATTGGTAATTTTCCATCATATTATATATTTTTATAATTACGTATATATAGATTCTGACGAATCATACTGTTTGGCGGTGGAATTAGTTATCATTAATTAAATATAACCGTTGAGATATTTTTGCCGCATACTTCGCTTATAGGTTACCTGAATTGGATAATTCGTGATACTTCTCTAATTTTTAAGCTTTTCTTCAAGATAAATCACTATTTGTTCAGTCGATCACATCAAAACCCTTAAGTGTCATATATATTTTTCTAACTCGCTCTTATCATTAGCTCACCCTATCATAATCGACCTAAACCCAGAACTTTATTCAAGCTTTACTCTTCTCACACATCTTTAATGGCAAACTTGGAATTCTGTGATAAACACAACATGGTTGTTTTTCTTCAAAAGTCATATGGGAATGAGGAATTTCATCCGATAGTAGATTTTCTTGCTGATAGCCATATCAGGTATACTTTGACTGCTAATCCTACTATCTATGCTTCTCTAATTGAACAGTTTTGGCAGACTGCTACTGTCGAAACAGTCAATAATGGAGAACAACAACTATCTGTCACAGTTGATGGGCAAACAATTTCTATTAATGAAGCATCTGTTAGGAGACATCTCCAATTAGCAGATGCAGATGGTATTAGTTCTTTGCCCAGTACTAAAATTTTTGAACAACTCACTCTAATGGGGTATGTTTCTAATGATGATAAACTTACTTTTCAAAAAGGTAAATTTTCACCCCAATTGAGATTTTTGATCCATACCATCTTACATTGTATAAGTCCTAAGAAAACTTCATGGGAATACTTTTCTAGTAATATTGCAACTGCAATTATTTGTTTAGCTACAAACAGGAATTTTAAGTTTTCAAAGCTAATTTTTGATGGTATGGTGAAAAATGTGGATAGTAAGACAAATTTTTTAATGTATCCACGATTTATACAAATCATTTTGAATAAAAAGAAAAGGCTTCTTAAACAACACAAGAAAACATATGTTGCTCCTTCTTTAAAACAAAAACTTTTTAGCAACATGAAAAGAGGTTTTTCAGGGGTACATATACCTCTATTTGATTCTATGCTGGTTCATGACCAACTGGTCAGGGTGAAGGTCCATCAAGCCTAGGTGGAACCCAACACACATCCACTCTCATTAAAACATCTCCACAACTCCAAAATATCTCCAACTTATATAGGAAAACCAGGACAAGAACAAGAAGAATGGGCATTAGGATACCTCAGTTCGATGTTTCATCAAGTGTTGTAGATGAGGCCATTATCAAGGAGATGCATGATGGATTGGTAAGGACTACCACTAATGCTTCTAGCTTAGAAGCAGAGCAGGGCAGTGGTAACATTGCTAAGACCCAAACCAAGGCAACATCATCTGGGCCAAGTTCTCCAAGAACTAGCTTAGAAGGTGGTCCCGGGTGCCACTTTACCAGGGGGATATTCCTGTTCAAGCTAGGCCTAAAAGGGTATCTAACTTGCCTAATGAACCACCTCTCAGAAAAGGTAACACATCTCGAAGTAGGGAGGGTAGTATGCAACTTTTGGAATTGATAAATCTTTGTATAAAATTGTCAAATAAAGTTACTTCATTGGAGGATTAACTTGCAAGCACCAAAGCTGCCTACAACAAAGCCCTTATCACTCTCACCAAAAGGGTAAAGAAATTGGAGAAACAGCTCAAGCATAAGAGAAGAAGAACAGTTATTGACTCCTCAGAGGATGAAGAGCCAAGTTTAGATGCTGAGGATTCTCCCAAACAAGGGAGGATGATTAAAGAAATTGATAATGATGAGATTGTAAACTTGGTCTAAAGCAGAGAGCTAGGGAAGTCACATGATACAGCTGAGCATAAGATGGAAAGTAAACATGATGATGATGATAGAACTCTTGCTGAAACATTGCAGAATATCAAAAGGAGTGCAGCAAAAGGTAAAGCTATTATGCAAGAATCTAAGCCTCCAAAGAAAATCAAGAAGAAAGAGATGATACAGATAAGTCTTGATGAGGAATTTGCTAAAATTTTTTATGAGGAAGAGCAAGCACAGATTTTGCAGGATGAAATATATGCAAAACAAGTTGAAGCTCAATGGACTGCTGATGAAGAAAGAATACCTCAAGAAGCAAAGCAGACAAATGAAAGGGAAAAAGTTATTAATTGGAATGATCCTGATGTGTTAAGGTATCATGCAGTTCAGAATAGACCTTTCTCAAAAGCTGAATTGAGAAAGAACATGTGTACATATTTAAAGAATCAGGGAGGATACAAGATGAGTCACTTTAAGAGAATGATCTATGAAGATATTAGGCCTATATTTGAAAGAGTATGGGATCAAAATCAGGCTTTTGTACCTAAAGATTCTGAATTTGAAAAAGAAGTTATAAATAGGCCAGGATTTGATCTTCAACAAGAAAGTTCTAAGAAAACTGGAGAAAGTAGAAAGAAAACACTTGCTAGCAAAAGAGCAGGAGAAAAGCAAAGTAAAGAAGGTGCCAAAAGACAGAAGATAGAATATGAGAAGGAGAAGGAAAAACTTAAAGCCTATTTGGATCTGGTTCCAAGAGAAGAATTTGCTATGGAAATTGAATCTTTGGGTACTAAGTATCCAATAGTTAATTGGAAGACTCATGTCCTGACGACTCTTTAAAACCTCTGTTGAGTTTTACTGTGTTATGAATCTGCTACTTCAGGAACATGTTGTTCACAAATTTGTGTTTAAGCTGCTTCGGTCATGGTCATCTTGATGTTTCTCATGTCATTAATGAGCTTTGTAAACCTGACATAGTATACATGAATGGTTTCTCCTTTGATTTGGCAGAAGTGTTCAAATTCATCGTATAATTGAGATTCTCGGTCATCCTTTGTTAACTAGAGCCTTCCAGAATATCTTTCATTGTCCAAAAATATTTGGCGTCTGTAAAGTGGTTGATGAGTGTGTAGATATCTTTTGGTATACCTTGAAGTAAGATATTCATAGCACGAATGTCAGTTTTATACCTGTCCTTTTGTTCAGCTAAAAGGTCGGCAAAGACTCTAGCACGTTTTGGACCTAGATGAAGTGCACCCTCACCTCCTTCAGTAAGGGTATCTCTCATTGTTCCCATTTGAAATGGACCTTCAGTAATTGATTTCATTATATTATTACATTATCTTTTCCCAGACGAATCCGTTGTTGCCATGATTCAAAGTCTGTTCTATCAAGAATTAGTGGGCGGGTATCGGAACCGGCATACTGGATATCTTCTGACATATTAGATATCTTGATGTATTGGTTATAAATGCAATTAACGTTTACGGGATTTTACAAGTCTAAGATTTAAACCGATAAGAAGTTTACCGGGATTTTACAAAATCAATAGAAAAACCGTAAATGAATAATTGGTTGTGGTATTTGGTTTGTTGATTTGTTTGAAATTTGGCGCAGTTGGATTATGAAAAAAATAAATTTTACCCTATTACAAAATCTAAATTTGTGTTAATATAAGCTTAAAATGGCTAAGAAAAAAATATATATACTAATTTTTCCGCAAAAAAGTGTCGTGTAAAAGGTGTCGAACGAATAAATTTTACCCTTTTTAACAATTTAAATTTGATTGTAATTAAAAAGGTAAGTTAAAATGATCTATAGAAAAAGATTTACAAAATTACTTAATTTTTTCGCAAAAAAGTGTCCTAAAAGGGGTGTGTCTGGATTGAGCAAACCGTTTGCGTATATGTTTCTCAAAACCGCCGCTTTGAAATCAAACCAAACAGCCTCCTATTGATTGAGCATAAACGTGCCTAAAGGCCAACTCGCCGCCAAGATCTTACTAGGCAAAACCGCCGTGGTTTTGATAGTAAACTCGTGCCTTGTTTTGTTAACTCGCTGGTTCAATAAAATAATCAAATCGCTGTGAGCAACACGTTGCCAATAAACTGAGAACTCGATGAGAACTCGCTGCTATAATATTAGCAAAATCGAGTGTAATTTTAGCAAACTCGTCGTGAAGCAACTCGCTGCCTATATACTAAGCAACTAGCGTGAGCAACTAGCTCGCCTATAATCGTCTTAGCAACTCGCTTGTGTTTTAGCAAATCGCCGTGAGAACTACGCTGCCTATTATATTAGCAACTCGCTTTGACCTGGTTCAACTCGCCGGCTACATTTTCACTAAAAATCCGACGCTTTCTTGTCCTTCTTTGTCAACTCGCCATCAAGAACAATAATATAATAAGCAACCCACCACGAAGAACACTAGCTCGATTTAAGCAACATCAATCCATTTGAGCCTTTTAACCACGAAACAAAGCTAAAACATGTAACACAATGATGGTGTATGAAGATTAACCTTCCAATATCATGTGTTTCTTCCTGGATCAAAAGATACGAAGCAACTCTCCACGAAGAACACCAAAATAATTCGAACCTTATAAGCTTTGTTTTCGATCTTGAGGCTTGAGAATCACTTGTAATAGCAACAATACTTCTTCCTTAGCATTTATAGCATGAATAACCACAAGATTAACCAACAAAGTAAGCCCGGATAATCTTTTTGAGCCGTTGGCTTTTCTAAACAAAATAAGCCACGAAATTTAGCTTATTTAACCACACAAATCAATCACGAATCCAACTAGGCTCTGGTACCAATTGTAGGATCGTTTATTTCATAACACGGTGATGATTCTTGTGATTGGGCTAGTTTCTAGAGAGAGAAACACATGAGAGAGAATATCTAGAGAGAGAAAATGTGTTTTCTATGAAAAGAGTAAATGACTAGCTTACCTCTTCCAAAGTTGGAAGAGGCTTATATAGTTTTTACAAAATACCGGGTATTAGTACCCGGCTTAAAACCGAAAGACATACGATTAACTATTAAACTACGAACTATTATAAACAATAAATATACGGGGTGACCGAGTCTTTTACTCATATCTAACAGGAGGGTAGTATGCAACTTTTTGAATTGATAAATCTTTGTACAAAATTTTCATATAAAGTTACTTCATTAGAGGATGAATTTGCAAGCACCAAAGCTGTCTACAACAAAGCCCTTATCACTCTCACCAAAAAGGTAAAGAAATTGGAGAAACAGCTCAAGCACAAGAGAAGAAGAACAGTTATTGACTCCTCAGAAGATGAAGGACCAAGTTTGGATGCTGAGGATTCTCCCAAACAGGGGAGGATGATTAAAGAAATTGATAATGATGAGACTGTAAACTTGTTCAAAAGCATAGAGCTAGAGAAGTCACATGATACAGTTGAGCATAGGATGGAAAGTGAACATGATGATGATGATAGAACTCTTGCTGAAACATTGTTGAATATCAAAAGGAGTGCAGCAAAAGGTAAAGCTGTTATGCAAGAATCTGAGCTCCAAAGAAAATAAGAAGAAAGAGATTGATACAGATAAGTCCAGTTGTATGAGGAATTTGCTAAAGTTTTTAAAAGAAGAACAAGCACTGAATTCTGAAGGTTGAAATATTCTGCAAAAAAATGTGATGTCAATGGATTGCTGATGAAGAAAGAATACCTCAAGAAGCAAAGCAGACAGATGAAAGGGAAAAAGTTATTAATTAGAAATGATCTGGTTTTATGGTATATGCAGTTCAGCATAGACTTTCTCAAAAAGCTTGAAGTGAGAAAGAAAATGTGTAAATATTTGATGTAATCTGGGAGGATACAAGATGAGTCACTTCAAGGGAATGAGCTATGAAGATATTAGGCCTATATTTGAAAGAGTGTGGGATCAAAATCAGGATTTTGTACCTAAAGATTCTGAAATTGAAAAGGAAGTTATGAAGAGGCCAGGATTTGATCTTCAACAAGAAAGTTCTAAGAAAGTTGGAGGAAGTAGGAAGAAAACACTTGCTAGGAAAAAAGCAGGAGAAAAGCAAAGTAAAGAATGTGCCAAAAGACAGAAGACAGAATATGAGAATGAGAAGGAAGAACTTAAAGCCTATTTGGATCTGGTTCCAAGAGAAGAATTTGCTATGGAAATTGAATCTTTGGATACTAAGTATCCAATAGTTGATTGGAAGACTCATGTTTTGACAGAAAACTTTATGTATTATCAAATCATCAGAACAGATGGAGGTTCAAAGAATTACAAGATTTTCGGTGAGATTCTTGATGATTTTGACAGACAGGATGTAATGGATCTACACATACTAGTAGAAGAAAGGTATGCAACATCAAGACCAGAAGGATATGACTTGATGTTATGGGGAGATCGGAAGATCTTATTTCAACCTGATGAAGAAGATGAAGTCTGGAGGTATCAACATGAATACAATTTGATAAGCTAGAGACTATTTGATTCATGTGGAATTCATATTTTGTTGATGGACAATGGAATTGCCATTCACATGATGATAGAGAAGAAGTATCCACTTACTCAAGAAATGCTATCAAAGATGTTAAGCAGAAAACTAGAGGTTGATCATGAAAATAAGATGGTATTTGAACTTCTAAGGTTTATAAGATCACAAGTACAGAAGTAGAAGAATGTTTAGAAGAATCCTCTCATAGTCAAAAAGCTATAATTCAAGAAACTTGATGATTTGGTGATAAATCACAAGTTAGGGGAGGATTGTTGGGAATTAAGAGCTTCTACAAGTTTATACTGCTGATGGACTTAGTACCGATGTTGAAGATTGAAGAATATAGACTAAGTATGTTAGTACTATTAGTTATAATAGTTAGTACTGCCAGTACATTGTTAGTACTGCCAGTATAGTTAGTACTGTTAGGTATATAGTTAGTACTGCTTAAGTGATATGCATGAGTTATATTAGGAATAGATATGCATGATCACTTGACGCGTTTTGTAATCCCATTAGGGTTTTCCTTAGTGTATAAAAGGAACCCCACGGCATAGTAAGATATAGAAGTGATATAAGTTTTCATAGTTAGTTATTCTGTAACCTAGGCAGAATATTTGTAATCAATATATATATTCAAAGTTTTGTTTACATTGTTCTTCTTAGTATTACAAGTTAGATTCTGCATAACTTGTAGTATTCATAATCATAGTTTCTCACATAGTTAGTTTGGATTTATCCAAGTTAACTAAGCTTTAACAAGCTAAGAAGATCTATTCATTGGGACTCACAGTACAAGTTGCTAGACACTCTTTCTAGACCGTTACCATGAAAAAGACACAACTATTTACAAATGTCTTGATCATAGATCAAAAACAACAACCTAAGTTGGCGTTCCCGTAACGGTCAACTTCCTAATCATCCCATACTTTACATACTTTTACAAGACAAGTGGCGATATCTACCACTTTATACAAAACTTTATATTGTTGACTTATAAGACGTATCAACGAATAATTGATCCTTGATATAATTCCTTCGGTTTATGGTTTTGCGAAACGATTATCTCCAAACTTTCCTCCTCTTTTTTGTTGCGATTTTTATAATTTTTTATACTAACTACGAATTTTGGTGTAATTTCACCATCTTCACGATCATAATAACTTCGGATAATTTTCTCCATGATTCTTCATTCTTCGGACGTACCAATAATTGTGATGGTAGTAAAAATACATGAGTTTTGACTACTTTATACATTCCCATTTGCAATTCGCAAATTTTTTCCCAACCGTACCAAAGATAGGAAATTAACACAAGACTCGAGAAATACATACTTTACACTTCAAGCAACTAGCAACTGATAAATGGACTTAATCTAACAGGGTAGGCTAAGTTGTAAAGGTGTAACAAAACAAACAGTTGGTGTTATTCCTAAAGGATTGGCTCTATAGGTTTTTCTATGGGATCTTACTCGTATAATGAGAGTAAACAAAGGGTTTATATGGGATTTAACTAACCAGTGTAGTTAGTTAATAAAACAACATATATAGGCTTTTTGGTTGCAATCCTAAAAATTTACCAATTACTTCATCTAAATTCATAGTACTCATCACTGTGATCTCGAATAGATATACCAAAGCCAAGTTATAAAGTCTACAACATCACCGACACACTTATATTTTTATGGAATTTGGGTAAACATTTAGAAACGGATAAGGTTAAATCCTTACAATATCTAATAAGGGTTATTGTATGCGGGTTATGTATCAAGTAATTTCACAAAAGTATGCTTGAATTATTTTTTAATTTGAGCATAATTTAAGCATTTTAGTGTGAAAAATAGGACAAGTATGCATTCTAATTCCTATCCCCCCACTTAAATTATACAACGTCCTCTATGTATAGAAAAAACGTTAAAAACGGGAATTAAAAGAATTAGAATGAGAAACTCCCTTGATATTTTGCTTGGTAGATTCTCCAAGTTGAGTTTATGAGCAAGAATGTGTGCTATAAATGCGTTTGGATACCAGCATGACTACAACACACACAGGATTCTAGATGATCGATACTTTACCAACTTTGTCGATTTCTTTGCAGCGAGGTCCCGTGCAAAATATAGGAAAAACATGCAAAATCCTATCTCGGTACCTACGGTTAATTATAAATAAACTAAACAAACTGTACAGAAGACCAATACGTCAGTATCCATAAACTGGAATACGCCGTATTGAGAAACCTGTAAAAAGTATCTAAATACGGGTCAGTCTGTTGAATACGCCGTATCATATACATGAATACGCCGTATACACAGAACTGAAAATAATGTTTAAAGTGCATAAAAAATAAAGGACTGATAACGTCCAGACATTCAACATGCCGTATGGTATGGAGCGGATACGCCGTATTGAGGTCTGGGAAGACAGACTCGATAAAAATAAATAACAATCCGGGTTGTCTCCCATAAAGCACTTTTCTTTCAGCTAGTCTTTAAGTTAGAATTTTTCCTTCCAGCTTTCTTTACTCCATCTCATGCACGCTAACGTGCCCGCGTGTGAGCCATTCTTCCATCTTCACATCTCGGACATATTTGGGTCCTAAGTTCAAGACCCCCTTGTAGAAACTTTTAAGCTTTTGGTATGGATGCGAGATTCCATTCAGCTTATCGTGCAAACTTACCTTTAGTAACAGCTTGATCTTGTTGCATTAGGCATTGAGATGTTTAAACCTTGGATGTCATCGCGCCATTTGGTAAGTCACATTATCACTACCATTGTGGATAGTGATTAACCCATCAAATCTTCTTGCTTCCACACATGAAGCTTTGTAGAACGGTTCTCCAAGATAATATCTCCCATGTCTTGATCTCGGTAACCATCCATATTTTCCACTACTACAAAATGAGTTACAACCGAAAATTTTCCGACAAAAATAGGTACATTCATAAAAGTTTCGACTACGTTCTTTCCTTTATATTCAACTTTGTCCTTTATTATAGAATTATAGAACTCCCTATACATCACATTAACGAACAAAATTGGGAAAAAATTAGCATTTACATGCTCGAAACCTATCATGCACAAAAATCTTAAGTTGCAGGCATAATCAATATGGATCTTTCGGTCAAAGTCACAAAAACTAGGGTACTCATCAAAAATTTTATTATTCCTAGTCTTGATTATGTCAATCATGGGCTCGTTAATTACCTTACCTTCCTTAATGGTGGGCATTAAATTATCAACTTGATCTCTCTTAAGTTCTAATGGTATATTAAGATCATTCAATTCGATGTAATCTCTATATAAAGGGTCTAATGATCTATTTAACACCAAAGTCTCTCCCATTAGCCTAGCTTCTAAATCAAGTTCCATTCTTTCTCTTAAACCTAACATGTAGACCCTCTTAATCAAACTACTAGTGGCAGTCACCTTTTCAGGTGTCTGTCCGCCTCCCAAAAATGTTTGTAAGAGATCATCCTATGGCCACAACATCTGACAGGATCTCATATGTAAGTATACGAGGGACGCTTTTCAAAAAGTCCCTACCAAGAAGGAAATCTCAAACCTGTAATCACTAAGATCCCCCTTATCGGGGACCAGTCTCTCACTCCCTAACTAGTATGCTTCGAATCCATCCTCTGCCATCTCCTCGGCAGTATGCAAACCCAGGGCTAGAATAAACTACCTCCAAGTCATACTACGCCTAGCACCTCCCAAATAAAAATACAATGATAACCCCAAACCCCAAAAAATTATACATTGTCTACCGGACTCACATTAAACCTCATCTCCACGATCTACAAAAGTGTTGAAAGAACTCAAGCATAAACTCCTGAACTAAAGGTGCTCGGATCCCAAACAATCATCTCCAAGCGTGACTTACAAATACCTCATGCCCATCTTCCCTAGTGTATACCATCCTCATCCTCTCGGCCAAATCCTGCCTCATGTCCGGAGTCAATCCCTCAAAATCTAGTATATGTACCCGGTTAACCTGCCTATCGATATTATCGCCTCATTGAGCCTCTTTCGAAAAATCGTGTACTATCTCCTCAGTGTATCCCACCATCTAATAACAAAGCCACATGTGTCTCTGATCATGAGGTGGTAGAGGTGCCATATTTGCAAAATTAGCAAGAATAGTACAAAGATTATAGAATTTTAGACATTCAGTTTTAAGGGTGGATACGGCGTATTCATAAATGGATACGCCGTATAAGGATCAATACAGTCAATACGCCGTATAGATAAAAATCAATACGGCTTATGGGAATGAAAACTCAGGATCCTTTTCAGATCAATACGCCGTATTCACTTTATTGAATACGTCGTATTGTGGTCTTAAGTTCGGGTAAAAATGAGTCAATACGCCGTATCCATTTGAGTGGATACGCCGTATTGCTTTGCAATTTAAAAACGAAAAGGGGATTCCCTTTTTACCAATTTTGACCCATTACATTATGCAATACTACCAGACATCTCATTTAGGGGGGTAAGGGGAACCTAAAACATAGTTCTACAGCATAACCCCTAATCTACAAAACCAAATCCTAACCCTAACCCTAAATAGAATTTAGAAAATAAAATGGAAATTAGGACGAATTAGGGTTCATTATCTTTTGGTGATTAATCGAGAGAGATAAATCACAGAAGAAGATGATTGATTCTCCAAGAAATTTTTGCGGTAATTTTTTTTTATGTGAGAGTGAAAATGTAGTGAAAAATGATCCGGCGTATCAGTTGGGCTTTTTATACCACTGACTCGTACGCCGTACGGATGTTTTGAGTAATTTCGCGTTATTGGCGGATTATGTTGACTTAGTCAACCAAGTTAAAAAAGGTGGATACGCCGTATCCATTCTTGGAGACCAATTTTCCCTAGATTTATCAAAGTAAAGAAAACGTACCTTGGCCTCCGTAACATTCTTGCATAATCACCATCCTTACAATACCGTTTAGGGTCCGGCACATACAAATTCTTAATAAGATTGAATAGCATCATGTGTTAACTAATGATTCCAAGCCCGATTTTTTACATTGATAATTCAATATCCATAACTTCTCATAATGAATCCTTTCTAATTTTATGTGACTTTCCTCAAAGGTAGTTTCTTGTAATTTCATAACCACCCCGAAGATTGTATCATATCGATTTTATAATTATCATTGTCTTTATCCGATTTTAGATTATCAGGATAAATTACGTTGAAGGGGAATAGATCATTAAAGTATAAAACATTTTGTTCCTCTTCATCATATTCAGACAATGATGTTTCATCTTTCAGATCAAATTCATTGACTATGTTTGAGGGGAATATTTAAAGTGGGTTGATGAGAAATCGATTTAGACGTTAGATGCATCATTGTAAAACAATTGCTGTGAAATTCATTTTTCAAAATCTTTAATGAAGATTTACAATATTCAATACAACTGAACCGTAGGCTCGGTGATGGAAATACAGGGCATATTGACCTTTTTCATTATCATATCCGAATCCGTTACAAATCTTTGGTATGAAATTATTTTATTTAAGAAAATGAGTTTTTGTCAAAAACTACCATGTAATCTTCATCGTCGGAATCGTCAAACAAAATTCTAAAGTCAATTTCATCGTTAAGGGAACTTACCGTGGGTTCACAAGAGAGTGTTTCATTCGATGTCAAACTATCATTGAAGACAATAGCTGGGAATTCGTTTTCAACGGATCCGAGGTCGTGAATGCAGTTTTGTAAGATAAACTGATATAACACCAAATTATGCAATGAAAACTTAAAACAGCTAACTAACAAGCCTAAACTAATGTTTTAACAAATATTGAAAGCAAATAAGCTAGTGACTTAAGCTAGAAATTAAGCTAGAATGAAATTTAGAAAATGAGACCTTGGATTTTTGTTGTCTCAGAACCAAGGCCACTCTTTCTGAGTGAGTGGCCTAAAAACCCTGTCCTAATGGCCCTTGCCTCTATTCCCTGAGCAATAAGCTCAATAAGCTTATATGAGCTTATTTCTCCAAATGCTTCCAAAATCACACTCAAAGGAACTTTTATGAATTGAACTCAAATTAAAACAATATAAAAGAGCTTATAACAAATTTTAAGCTGAATTAGAGCTTATTAGAAAGAATAAGCTCTAATGAGCTTATTGAGAGCTTATTGAGTAAAAACGACTTAAATTTTCATTAAAACTGAAAATTTCAATTGCATAAAAGACATTAACATAAAAACACTTAAAACTACAATAAAAACTTAATAAAACTTGAATACAACTTGGAATGAAAACTGAATATTTGCCACAATGGCTTACAAGGCTTATTTATAGCCGAAAATCTACACTAGGTCTTCTCTTTCTTTCTCTTCTTGTTGTGCTTGTTTGTAGACACACAAACACAGGTGTGTTTGTTGTGTGAGAGGTTTAAAGCTCTCATCTTGGCCCTTCAATCTTTAAAATCAATCCAAGTCGTCGAATTTGGTCTTGGGGGGTGTGGGATTGCCAAGTTGGCACATATGTAGCTGGGAAAGGTAGTGGAGGAGGGGGGAGTTGATTATCCATGGAGGGGATGAAGGTCTTTGGGGTAAAAACGGGTTTAACAACCCGTGAGTTGTGTTTTGGGGGGAAAAAAGGGCGGGAAAAGAAGTTGGGGGATATAACAGAGTGGGGTTTTGTGGTTTTGGCAAAAGTGGCCCCTCATGGTTTATTGTTTCATCACACAATTGGTCCTTGTGGTTAAGTAACTTTTGGGGACTTGGCAAAACAAGTCCCCAAGAGTTATATATCTCTTTGCAAATTTCGTCCTTGTGGTGTACAAGTTAGGGGGGTTGGCAGTTTTGCCCCCCTCACTGTTATTTGAGTGTGAATTGCAAAATTAGCCCTTCTCTTTTTCTTTCTCTTTTCTTCTTTTATAAATAAGTTTTGGGTTTGGCAATTTTCAGCCCTAGACTTATATTTCTTTGACTATGGCCCCGGGGTGACTTGTGGTTGACTTTGACCAGTTGACTTTTCTGTTTGACTTTTTGACTTGATTGACTTTCTGGCTTTCGATTTGCTTTGTCTTTCACAGTCTTTTCCCATTCCGAGTCGAGTTTTTGTTGTTTGGCCTTGTTTTCGTTCCTTTTCTTGCGTGATCCGTTAATGCACAATACAATTAGCAAAACAAAGCGTATTTTTTTGGCTTTTTTAAGTCCGTTTTTGGTTATTTTAGCTTGTTTTTAAAGGTAAAAGGTATGTGTATTTAGCACATACTATCACTCAGAACAAGCTCTGAAACCCGCAAAATGCTCAGTTAGTGCTTCAAGGCCTAACACCATTAAGCATCAATTCCATTTCCTTCAAGAAGAAATGATGAAAGACGTCGTGAGAAAGCTAACGACCAAATTGAGAAATTCTATGAAATCTTTCGGGATTTGAGTTTCGAAATTAGCTTTACAGATGCCTTGATGCTTATGCCAAATCTGCGCACGCCCTCTCAGATGCACGCGCTATAACTTAATCGGATAACAAGGGAATGTTGAGTGAAATGGCTAGAAACCCCATTGTAATGAGAATTGTCAGCAGTCATTCTAAACAAAGTTACCAAAGAAACTTGAGACCCTGCCGATTTCTCATTCCATGGTGAAGTTTCTGGGGATTAATACTTGGCAACGCCTTGGCGTTCTTGTGCAAGCATTAATCTTATGACATATTCCCGTCTAGAAAACTCTCTCTCTTTCCGAACTAACCCCCGACTTGCATGACGCTTGAATTAGCGGACCTGATCTATCTACTGAAACAACGGTATCGCTGAAAGACGTCTATGTGACGGTAGGGAAAGTTCCAATTTCCTACCAGATTGTACAGCGTCGATTTTGAGCCAGACCCCCGAGTACCTCTAATTAGGGAAAGTTTCTTAAAGACAAAGTCGCTGCATTTAATCGATGTATCTGAGGTGAAATAACCTTTCGTAGTTGGCGATCGAGGCCATTACATCAATCTGACCAAACTCTCGAGGTTACACGGAACTGATTTACAATCATATGTACGGCAAACGGATTGGAAGTCATTGATATGTGCTTGTTGAAGAATACTCTCAAGAAGTTCTTGGTTTCTCAAATGTGATCTTGAGTGGCAATCCCACTCCTTACTATGATCCAATCGTCTCTACTTCTTCTCCAACCTTAACTCCATTCGGGGACAGTGACTTTCTCCTTTTCGAAGAAGCCGACTCTTTTCTTGAATCGTGAGGATGATCCAAACCTTCACCGGAGTTGATCCAACTTATTATGACCACGAAGGGGAACAATAACTTTCCTCGAAAAATTCTATTAGTGAACCTCACCACCTCTCCAAAGAAATTATTTTCATGAAACCGCACAGTAAAGACTCTTAAGATTGTGAAGCATCTTGAAAGAGGAGAGATAGAGATGTCGCTCTCGCGAGCCACTGAGTTGAACTCAAGGACTTTGCCACTCTCATTTGGAATTTGATTTTTGGAGGTGACGTAAGTTGCCCGTCATTATTGGCAAAACGATTGAAGAATGAGGAAAAAAAGGCAGCCGCCTCACGCTTCGCACGAGGTTTCCGACTCTGCGCACACCACAAGCGAGCCATCGGTTGGAAACATTAGCTATCAAGGGTATTCAACCCGAAGTTTTGTTACCCACAAAATTATATGAAGAGGACTACGAACTACGTTCAGCATCAAAGGCGGGTAACCAAAAATCCACGACGTCATCCAAGAAAGAAGTTGAAACTTCTTTGACGAGGGTGATTTATTCGATCTCTGACAGTCCAAGGTTAGCCCGTTGCATTGTGCCAAAGAAGGGTGGCAAAGATCGTCGTGAAAACTGATGAAAATGATTTATACCGACTGATTGTTGGTCATAGGGTGGAGAGATGCATCTGACTACAGAAAGTTGAATGAGGCTACTGATCGGTTGGGAATACACTAAATCATATATATAATATATATAAAATATAAAATCTATAAAGGAGTCTGTAAAAACAGCAGAGTCAATGATACGAGACAGAAGATAGAGTTTCCCGGCGTCGTAAATCCCCAACGAGGCTGGAATGGTGATCGTACGAATGAATGATTGATATGAATTGAGAAAGAAATGATTTTGATTTATAATAGATAAAACTAAAAATAAATTTACAGAAAAAACTAAAATTTATTCTACAGGAACCAGCAGTGGAAAAATGGGAATCCTTAAAATGTACGGGAAACAAAAATAGTTTTAAGGGACCAGCACCAAACCGAACCAGCACCCACCCTACCAAACCCGAACCACATAAATCCTAAACTACGGGCGATAAATATGGCAATGAAAATCCTTAAGAAATCTACGGGGAACATCATTAGGTAAAAATATTATAAAATAATTAAAACTAATCCACAACATTAAAACATCGGCACAATACCCCTAGACTCCCGGTAAATTAAATTACAAGCTAAAACTAAAAATTATAAAAATAAAGTCCTAAAATTAATTTTAAAATTTTAATAAATCAAAAATATTCTAACTTAAAAGAAAATGTAAAAATTTTCAAAAACGGAGTTCGAAAACGAACAAAACGGTAAGAAACGAAAAATGCGGGCTCGTAAACGGGCCCGGAACTGAATTTTAAGCAAAAATTACCCTACATAAGTTTTTATATTTTTCCTACAAACTAGTTGATTAAAGAAAATTTTCTAAAAAAAGAAAAATATTTTTTTGTTAATTTTTGTATTTTTTTTGAATTTTCTAAGATTAAAAACTAATTAAAATTAAGAAAATAGAAAAAGACAGAAAATAAAACTATAAAAAATCTGAAAAAATCAAATTAAATAAAGAAAAAGTTGAGAAATCTAAAAATGTAAAAATGCCCAAAAGTTACTGTAGCAAATTATAATAATTAAACTAATTAAAAACTAAACCTAAAACTTAATTAAATTAAATAAATTAACTAACTAATCTAACTGGCAAGGACTAACGATGAAAGACCAAAGGGACTAACGAGGCAAAGCAAGACTAACTTGGTGTGCTGACAGTGTTGACTTTTAAAAGAGTAAATTACACAATTGGTCCCTGAATTTGGACCCCGATTGCAAAGGAGGTCCAAAAGGCTTAAAACCAAAAAGCCAAAAAAGAAAAGTTGTTCAGGGGGTTTAGCTTAACATTTTTCATAAAAGGAGTGTGTGCTAAAATAGTCTGAATAAGCCAGAAAATAGGCTTATTTGTAGGACAGTAGCCAAATAAGCTTAAAAAGCTTATTGGCTTTTTGCTTAAGCTAAAAGGCTCAAAATAAGCTGGAAAGTGATGTTACTGATTATACTTACCTACAGCTACTTATTTTAACTAAATGCAAGTGAATTTAGCCCTAGAATAAGCTTAAACATGAATAAGCTATACTTAACTTAATTCTATAAAAGGCAGAAGTGGGGATGTTTTGGACCTAAATTTAAATAAGCTAAAGGCAGAACCAACCTAAACTATTTTGGGAACTTAAAGATCTAGTAATAGGCTACACATAAAAGCTGAAATAACTAAATGCTTATCACAAAATTAGCCACTTAAAGGGTGCTGAATCCTGGTGCTCAGCACCAGGGGAGGAAGGCAGTTAAATTAAGGGCTTATTTGGGCTTATTAAAATAAGCCCAAAAAGGGGTTTTATCCCAAAAAATTCCCAAAAGATGTAGAGTGATGGCTAATGAGCCTATTGCCAGAAATTGAAGGTCTAGAAAACACTTTAAGCTGCTGAAATTGCAGCTTAAAGTTGGGGGTTTTTAAAAAAATGTAAAGTCCACACTTGGACTTTTTGGTCAATTAAAGAAAGAACAGCAACAAGGCTTTTAAAAAGACACTTTTAATGGTTAAAATGAGCTCACAAAAGATGTTGCTTAAGCTGTTTAGGCAGCTTAAGCAACAAAGCTGAATTTTTTATAAAATTTAGGCAGAAACTCAAAAGTTAACTGAATTTGAAATTTTAAACTAAAGGTAGTGGTTTTCTTTGATCAAATTGATCACCAACACTCAGCCAAAGGTGGCTGAGTGTTTGTGACCCATGAAGCCCCAAAATGACCCATTTTACACTTTTTCCAAACACCCCCGTAAATTAGTAAAATTCTTTTTTTACTGATTAAACTTGAATTTAATTATTAAGTAAAATGACTCTTTAGGACTCAGCGATGTACTCTCTCCTCGCACTCCCTCACTTCGCTCTCTCTCTCACAAAAACAAAGGTTTCTTCACAAGGTTAACACGAATTCAAGAGTACGCAATTGGAAATTTAAGAAAATTCAATATGGACTTTTAACTTGCATTAACTTGCTTAAAACAGTAACAATACATTAAAAACAAGACTGAATGCTTAAATTACAATTTAATTAAGATTTTAATAAAAATAAAGCTAATTTTTGACTAGTGTGGTTTCGGCTTGTGCCTTCTTGCTTTTATAGAAGCCTTCTCTTCTTCTCTTTGTGTTTCTTGGTGACGCTGTGTAAGCCTCAGCTTCTCCATATAGATAGATAGATATAGAGATGATTACCCACCAGTTTCGCGCGCACTTCTTTAAACATCAATCCCGCCATTGATGGAGCTCGGGAATAGTGAGATTGCCAAGGTGGCAACTTTTACAAGTTAGTGGGTGTGGGTTTAGGTTTAGACTGGGTAAACGAAGGGTTGGGTAAAAGATTGGAGTGGCTACATGTGATGGTGGGGCTTTTTAGGTTTAGGCGGGAAAGAGTGAGAGGGACGAGCGGTTATTGGCTCACAGGTTTAAAACGTTTCATTTGCCCAAGAAGAAACCTCCATGTTTCATCTCTTTGCCATTCTTTTCTTTCTTTTATTTGTTAGTTATAAGTAAGTTTAAACAATGGCAAAACTGCCCCTTGTGTTTTAAAAGAACAAAGATAAAGAAGGTTTCAACTAATGGCAGTTTCAGCCCTTGTGTTTTATAAAGAGATAAAAGGTTTTGTAAAATTACAAATTCAGTCCCTCTCATGTTTAAAACACTTTTCTTTTATAAAACAATTTTCAGAATTGACAATTTAAGTCCCTGGTTTTATAAAAATTGTTTTTGGGCCAGTATTGGGCTTGGGTTTGTGTATTGGGCCCAATTGGGTTTATTTGGGCCCAATAAGGTTTAGGCTTATGTTATTGGGCTTTTTAAGGCCCAATAAGGTTTGGGTGGGTTTTGTGTGTACAATGGCTGAGATTGGCTTGTTCAAGGGCTAGGATCGGGCCTTCAAAGTCTTCATAGTCTCTGTCAGTTGCACACAAATGGGCTGTTGTCATTGATTGAGGGCCCATTTGGTCTTCACAGTCTTCAATAATATACTATTGGGCTTTCCCGGCCCATCAGATGGGTTGAGATCGCATCCAATAGTATTCTTCAATTACGGCTCCGGTTTTGACTGTTAATTTGTTGAGTTGACTTTGACTTTGACTTTTCTGGTCTTTGGCTTTGATTTGGCTTTGTCCTTCACAGCTTTTCCATTCCGTGTCTGGTTTTGTCGTTTTGGCTTTGTTTTTCGTCCTTTTCTTGGTTATCCGTTCCTGCACAATACATTTAGCAAAACAAGCGTATCTTTGGCATTTTAAGTCCGTTTTTGGTTATTTCAGCTCGTTTTTAAAGGTAAAAGGTATGTGTATTTAAGCACATACCACACCCTTACAAAGGATTCACTTCACCTAAGCGCTAACACGATCAACCCGATCTAACTATTACACACAATCACAAGGGATATAAATGAATTACAAGATACACCACAATCGTAACTATGTTACGTAAACACTAAGCTATAATACTTCGTAGCTTGATGATAAGAAGTATTATTCTCTTGCACTTAAAGATCTAAGCTTGAATCACTTAGAAATAAAAGCTTAAGATTAAATGATCAAATGATTGTAGGAGATGTATAAACTGATTTAGAACATAAAGAAAATATGTGCAAAAGGTGAAAAATATATGGGGAATAGTCTACTATTTATAGGCAAAGCTAGAGCCGTTTTACATGGCCTACCCCATTAGCTCCTATGTCGCCCCCCTTATCACTAAGGGGGCCGCCCATAGTAAGACGCTCCCATTTTTAACTTTTCTAGATGAGGTGTTTCTTGGATCAGTTTTATACAATTTTAGGGGTAAAATTTGAATTCAAAATATTTATTTTGAATAAAACAGT